>JAQFYQ010002454.1:0-11683 GCA_034694885.1 Buchholzia appendiculata
TCTCTCTTTCTCCCACTCTTTTCCTCTCTCTCATTTTCTCTCTTTCTCTCTTTATTTATTTATCTCTCTCTTTCACTCCCTCTCTTTGATTCTCTCTGTCTTCCTCTCTCTCTCTCCTCTTTCTCTCTGTTTCTTTCTTTCTATCTCTCTTTCTCTCTCTTTCTCTCTCTATTTCTCGTCAGAGTCTATCTAAACCTACCATGGGTAAAGTCTCTTGGGCAGCCACCGGCCGGGATCAGATTGAAGGTTAAGAGACGTTAACGAACATGACTACTATCGTCCAAATGAACCGACTTCTGCCTTCCAATTCAATTCTCAAGAGTGTTGCTCGAACGACTCAGCCTTCAGGGAAAGTCGTTACCCAGACAACTCATTCACAGATTGCTTTCTCAAGGAACCGGGCTGCCGATGACTTAAGTACATCGTACACTCGCATCCGAAAGAAACGTTTAACGTCATTTGCTTATTACGCCTTGGATTAATTAATAATTTGTAATTTTAAAATAATGGTGTTTGTTGTAAAATGTGTTGTCTTTCTATAAAATTCTCTGTTTCAACAAACAAATATGAATTACATGCCAATAAGTTTGTACTCTCAGCGAAGAATTATGTGAAAAGCAGTCTAACTTTATCTTGATTAAATGCTACCAGCGTTTTTTCAAAATCAACCAATTGGATAAGCTTCGTGCGCTTCACTATACATGTATATGGCGTATTATATCAAGACCTAACATCGTGAATTGTTCACTATCGTTTATATTGTATTATCGACAATACAAAGTGTGCAAGGAATACAAAATCCGGGTGAATCAAAAGGAATGATCACTGATCACTCCGTCATTTTTTATAGCGGATCGAATCCTTAGATTTAAGTGCTGAGAAATTAACTATATACCTTAAAAGACCTATTCATTACAAAACACAGTACAAGACAGCCATACTAGTAGCCATACTTTCGTTCAAGTTATCAAAGTCTGATCATCCTCCTCCTTTCACTATACACTTAAGCAGAGATTCTACATTGAGGCAGGTCGTGGGTAAGTTGTTCATATCGTCCAGTAAGCATGCCTTGCCCTTCCCTTCTGTTTACCTGACCCCGGGTCTAAACTGTTACAATACTTTTCGTTCTTCAAAGCGACTCGATTGACAAGAGAACCGTTCTCGGAACACGACCTGTTGACACGCAATGTTTGCAAATACGACGCATAGTTCATCGTTGGTGACTACTCAACCCAGCCTTCTTCTTCATCGTCATCATCGTCGTCGACGTCGTCGTCGTGGTTTTATGTTGACGAAGAGGATAAAGAAGGCTGAAAGGATCGCTGCTTGCTGCTCACTACTTGATTAACTCTATCCGCGGCGGCTGCTGTGCTGCATTGACGTAACGTGTTGGAACAATGCCAAGAGGCGGTTCGATACAAAGTCTATCACTGTTCGCACCGTTGTTGTTTGTTTATCATCTCTGTTTGCTCAAGAGCAACTCAAGGGCAAATGTTTACCCCACGGATCTAAGAGAGAGATGATACGCGGCCGAGATGTTAACGAGTTTATCATGACGCGCAGAGAGAGCGATCAGCTCGGCGACACATCGGGCAAATAATCGAAACTTGACTTTCGGATATCTGAACGTTGTTAGAATTTACCCTAGAAAGACAACAGGCTACTGTATAAAATGTTGTCCACGCTTTAGACGCCTTTCGAATCGTTTTATAATATGTTCGTTTTATGCCATTAGACGTAGATGCTTCAATGATTACTTAATAATGAATTAATGCTTTTCACGGCTACTTAAGTCAATGCAATAGTGAGAAAAAGATTCGTTATCTAAATCATTGTTTTTATTCAATGTCCAATACAATGAACAAAATCACAACTACGTACGAGAACCTGTAATAACGCTATATCAACATCTACCAGCTGGATTAAAGCAATCAACGTAATCTCTCCATCTCTCCCCCACTGTGGCGTCATGCCTGCTATGACGTCACACCGCTGTGACGTCATGCCGAGTCGACGAGCGGCCCGACATGTTCCCAGAACGTTTATTGAAGATGTTTATCGCACGCACGACCGTTCAACGTCGCACGCCATTTCCTTTCCGCCTCCCCCTTCTCCTCTCCCAGTGAGTCCAGGAGCTAGCGGGATCCCGCACCTTGTTCCGCCAGCGGTTCCGGATGCCGCTCCGGGTCCCGCTGAGACTCGGTGTTTGTATCGAAGCTGTACCGGAGAGCGTGGGCATGAATCCGACCGCAGTCCTGTCACGGACTCACGTCCCGTCTGTCACTAACCGATATTATTCTCTCGCTTGAGTTCAATAACAGAGCGCAGACAGCGTTATTAACGGACGGAGTACGGGCGGCGTCAAACTTTTCAGCGACTGTATTCAATACGTTTTTTATTTAACTGTAGTACTGAGAATTAAGTTGCAAATAAACAAAGTTTTCAGTTCCCACTGATCATCATTCTTACTAAGTAAATTTGATATGAATATTTACTATCAAATCAATCGTTAGGTATTTAGGATAGATAATTTAATTGTAAATAACCAATTAACAAACAATTTCTGCGTTTATTTAGTTTGCGTTTATGGCATGCATTATAATACATAGACGAACGAAATAGAATAATATTCATAGTGTATTACGTTATTAGTGGACAAAAGGTGCAAAGTTATTGATTACCAATCAATTCCTCACAAGATCTCTGTGAATCAGAGACCAAAAGTAGCAGTGTGTAATAAAAGAGTAAGGTGTTTATTAACACAATGTGCAAAAATCCATTAGGGAGTAGCCAATTTCATTCTTCATATCGGAGAAATCATTGAATAATGAAAACTTTCAAATTTCGAAGAAATATTTAATGTCGGAGAAATCTGGTCCCCCGTCAAACGGTCGTTATTTATTTAATAAACCGAACAACAGATTGTTAAATTCTGTTATCTTGTAACCGGTTAACACAGCAGGTAAGCTTGAATTTCATATCTATGGGTGGTTCAAAAATGTGAACACGAAAATTTCTTGACGAGCTGGAGAGGTGGAGAGGAAAAACCAAAATGCATCAGCTTAAGAATTTTTTTGGCTTCGGAAGTAAACATGGCCCTCGGTTATCAACTGAAGCTATTGTCACATTTGTTCGCACAGATCTGATATCAATGATCCTCTTTTTAATCATTGCGCGGATCTCTTTCCCTACTTCTCTTTCACTACAATTCGCATCGATACAAATTCAACTTACAATAAAACTTTCAATGTAATTGAATAATAACTTTCGAATTTAAGGATTTTTTTTAAAACGTATTAATTATTAACAACAACATACTGATATGAGAAAGTAAAAGTTTCAAAAGATTTCAATGTATTGTCTCTCTAAAGTACTATTAAATATTCACTCCTCCTTCATATTTTTATATTTGTCGGCTTTAATAATCGTGTCTCGCGAAATATTTAATGTGAGCATTGCTTTCACGTGTCTGAACTAATATACAGTTATTAGATACATGTATGTAAATGCTTTTTGGTTCAATTCCAAAGCGTGTCTACCTCTTATCATCAAAATGTGACGAGGCTGTTGAAGTCTAGAGCCGCTAGGGGCGCCCGGGGTTCATCACTAGCCGCTAGGGGCGCCCTGGGTTCATCACTGCTTGCTCGTCAACGAATCAATTTCCTGATTACATCCGTTATTCCTCTCCCCCCACCCTCATAGAGCCGAGGCCGAAATTGAGTTCTTCATCAAAGCTTGCCAATCTTCCAGCAAACTTTCTGTCGCCGTCGTCGTTATTCACTCTATCATATCGTCGCTCTTTCTCGGTCTCTTTCTAAGTATCGCTCTCCTCCTCGTTCTCTTTCTCTCATTCCCCCTTTCCCTCTCGTTTCTCTCTCTTCGTTTCTTTGCCTCGCGCTCTCTCTTTTTTTCTCTCTATCTCTCTCTGTCTCTCTCTCTGTCTGTCTGTCTGTCGCTCTCTCTTTCTTTCTCTCTCTCTCTCTCTCTCTCTCTCTATTTTTCTCTCATTGTCTCTCTCAATCTCTCTCATTCTCACATCTTTGCCGAGTCACGCGTTCGTAATTGCTTATTAAATTCGTTTTTGTTTGTGTTTCTATCAGTTGTGAGCAGACGTTTGATCGGTCCGATGATGTTGTATGGGAGCTAGGCGGTAGTCAACAGTGGAAGCTTGCCATGCGTGGAGAACGCTGTGATGACAAGCTTTGTTGGATTGGTTTGATGAGTTGACAACCTTTGAAATGGCTAACGATACAAACTAGGACTGCAGTGCTGCTCTCTGGCGGTGTGAAGTTGACTCAAGTACACTTCAGAGTAGTCGCCAACTTCAGCTTCGAAAAGCCCAGCGAAAGTTGGCTGAACACCGGAGAACATCGTACATAAAACATGGATCATTATTCATTTTATTTTATTTAGGCAAATACAGTACAATTGCAACACTTTAAATTTTAAAAGTTAGGAATATATTAAATTAGGTTAAATAATTTTAAAACTACAGTCTTGTCAAAATAGAGATAACTTAAAAACCTCTTCGAGGAGGAACTAGTGTCACTTTTGTCACCTGAATGATCCCTTGTTAGAACTCAATCAATCAAACATGGTTTAAACCCATTTTGTTTAGACAAACTCACATAATATAATATTTGATTCATCTCGAAGCAAGACAGTACAAATCAAGTAATGTATAACTGAAGCAAAAATAAATATATTGAACACAAAACAGAATAAATCAAGCAATAATCAAAAAATCTACGAACGAGAAATGTAATCAATGTACTTGATGGAAGCCAATACAAAAAAAATCAAATTTCAATACTAAATATCATTTATTGAAGAGTTTATATTAAAATTAGTGTAAGTAAGTAATCATAACAGCCTCGCTGTGCTCATCAAATGCAGCTGCTGGCAGACTATGCGGAATATAAAAAAAGCACTTTTGTTTTGAATCAGTTCCCAAAAATTCTACGTATTTCTGTAGTTAACAAATTTGATTATTTCGTTTTAACCTTCATCTTGGATATGTATTTTGAAACAGGAAAGGAATACAATCATCCAAAATATTTACGTTTATTCATGATATTAATTAGTTACGCAGTTACACAAGGCAGCAAGTAAAGCTTTGGATTGGCTGACTTACAGTAGTAGTATAGCCGCTCTTGAGTTTATATGATAATAAAGATCACACTTCATTAACTAATTGATTCTATACGTAGTTTCAATATCCTCTATTAATATCCTTTGCAGATTAATTAATTGCTAAACTTGATTCAATTAAAATGTTTACACCGTTAAACTTATTTACATAATAATTTACACATTTGCATGTCAAAATTAATTACTAATTAACCCAATATATTAGTGTTCAGATAATGGTAAAAGATAATTATGATAATCTTGAATTTGTCATAAAATACTGCACAGTACTAAATGTTAAAAGTAAAAACAACAAACGGTAAATACATAATAAAAACGCACCAAGCAGCACATCATATCGCTCATCGACATGGAACCGATTCCCAGTAAGGTGCACAAAATCAGAATTCAAATTCAACTTAACATAAAATAAAATTCAGAAAAGTCATGCTTATACAATAATCATCGAGATTGTTGCGTCAGGAAGGGCATCCGGTGTAAACGCTTCTTCAATAGATTCTAAATGGACATGCGTAAATCTCTGCTCAGCTGAATCACTGTGAGAACGCTTGTCAACTTTCCTCTCACCATAACGTCACGACGAGGAAACAGTTCGGCAGCATCCAATTCTATTTAACTAACCGCTAATGATGGAACTTTACGTTGATGCTTATTGCGTTTTCATTAATTGTGTAATGCGCTGCGACTCTATAGCGCATGCGCGTTGCGTTTCTGAACTGAAGTTTAATCGTGCTCGTATTTTCTTCATCTTATTTTGCTTTGTTCCTGTCTACCTTTTACTTGGTGAAAATAATTATTTAGGTAAAACAGCACTGGATTCCTTCATTCTGCAAGTGGTGCGTTCTTCTTCTTCTTGCAATGTAGAGCTTCTGGGTCGTGCAATTGAATTCTTAACATGGAGGCACGCTGAGAGGAAAACGTTCCTCTCTTGGAGAGTGACGACGACGACGACGTTAATTAACTGAACCGATTCAGCGACTCGCGACTTTATTAAACTACTACTTAATTACTTGGACCGATCCATCAATTTGTGTTAACGAGAGACAGCCAGAACATTCTGCGTGTCTCTCTCCATACGATCTACGAGGCACGCAGCGGATGTAGCAACTCTCAACACCAGGGGACTTGCGCGCCAACATGAATACGACCAACATGCGCGCCATCATGGGCGCCAACATGCGCGCCACCATGCAGTAGCGTCTTCTACAAACTCGCGTACAGCTTCTTATGTCCAGATGTGCATGATCTATGTCGCTTTGATTTGGATTCCGATTCCACTTTAATGCAACAATCGTCGGTCCTCTGGGATTACTTAACAGATTTAATTTGCTATGAAGCACTCAGCAAGACGTGCTTTCTCTGATCAGTTGTTGCTCTCAAGAAATATAAGTTCATGCCTAGAATTAAAGTTGAGCGATGCCTCATTATTCCTGAAAAATTAAGTTTCATCTGTACAAATATTATCTAATGAATATACTAGAACATATAGAGAGATGTGAAGATATATGGAGCTTCAAAACTGCATTTTTTCAACAAATTTTACAAAACATAAAATCTAGAACAAAATGTTAGGAGGAATGGGGTCTGGCCCCTAACACTCTTTAAATACGGCCGTAGATTGCGATTGCAGCTAGATATTAAAATGTTGGCTTATACCTTTCAAGCTTTTTTAACGCTAAGACTTTTTGCACCGGGTCCGTTCCTTACTATTTATTTGTTTCTCATAAGATTAGTGCATCGTTAGATTTTTCTCCTGACTGTATTTTTGAATTCTTTTGCAAGTAATAATACTTTTGTTTTTGCTCTCTCGCCTTCGATTTAATTTATATTTGTACAGGTTTCTTAGCAAAGGATTTCACTTAAATTATCGTTGCACATTTTGCTTCCTTCGCAATATTGTACATCTCATTGAAATAGTCAGCCAATTCAGAGCGCCTCCATCAGTTAAATGAAGATTAGGCGAATCGGCGTAAGGTTATATTTCGCGAAATATGCGATGCATCACATACATAATGCACAGTTCCACACTTTATAAATACATCATATTAATTAAACCCCACTTCGATGGAACCATGTAAATCAAGATAACCAGCTTGACTCTAAAATGACGATTCTAGCATTTTAACAAGTACGATTAACAAAAATTTTAGCAAAAATTATCAAAAAAAATTCTTCGAAATTCCTTCGTCAAACGCCCCCCTCCCTCTTCCAGGCCTTGCCATCTGGTGTAGACTTTGCCATATTTTAAACCATGCGTTCCACCTTTCTGCGTCACTGCCCGAGTGAACTGAAGATGATCCGGGGATTGATGGGCCGGGCATTGACGGATCTGGCATTTGATGTGCCGGGTGTTGATAGACCCTATGGCGCGTGCGCGCGTGCGTAAGAGTGCGCGCGTGCGCTTCCATGAGACGATGGCGCTTGACGAGCGCGGCAATGCGTTCCATGTCCACTGCCGCGGCATGCTGCGCGTCTCGGTGCGGAAACAGTTGGTTCGTTGACTGAACGCTTTGACGAAACATGCGGACGTTATCGTTATCTTGTGCGATAAATCAAGCATGCTTGATTGAAGGAGCGTGCACTGCAGCTGACCGAACGGTCTTGTTCAACAACTGCGCACACAGCGAGCACGCCATGATGCTCCATTGACTTGTTGTTTATTTATAAACCCAATTTTGGCATATCCGAAAAATTTATTTAGATAATTATTTGTGGAAATGTAGAAGATAATGGTTACTTATAGTAGGCGTTTCTTAATTAATGATTACACTATATTGGCATTGATAATCATGAAGATGACAGATTTTTGGTCGGTCAAATTAGTAGTTTTTACCTATCCTGGCAATCAATCACGACAATAAATTACAGGCAGATTTCACGCGTTGAAATTGACCTTTCCTGAACAACAAAAGCGACATTTTTGCTTAGTTTAATATGTACTTGGAACCTTATAGGCCTATAATGTCCGAGTCGTTTTTTCCAACGTAGTCAAGATTAAACTAAATAGTTTGGTATCCACGTTTCACAGCATTGCAGACAGAAAAAATGGAGGAAATCAATTCCATTGTTCGCACCTCTAATCTACCCCCCTCTGTGGTACATTGCAGTCCTGAATTCACAGACACGAACACGCAGTAAGTACACAGACGTGTACGAGTTGTGCTTCTGCTAACATGAAAGTGATCGAGCTGACCATCCTCTATGTAAGCCCACTTGCATGCGGGATTGTCTGTTGTACTTAACGATGAAATGACTGTTGAGGAGGTGGCGTCCACAGCATTGGCGGCAAGGGAGGCAACGAAGGAAGAAGAACAGTTACTGTGAACAACGCTTCTGAAAACGACAAAGACAACGAGGACAACTTTAGAGCGGGTTGCCTTGCACAGCTCAGGGACTCTGGTCATTTCTCACGTGGCGCCCTCCCTCATGGGCGGCACACGCAACGACTTCCGGTCAGCTCCGTTACAATGAAAGCACCTGCTGGTATATTTCAACATATCACACACAACATTGCTCGTTAACAACACCCGGGGCTTTTGTAACAGCAGCCGGAGCTTTGTGGCTGAACCTGAACAACATTAATACGTTTTAGATAATTACGACAGCTTCTTGCTCGAGTCAAAAACATAAAATAAGCATTTAATTTAAAAAGAATTTCATTTCGTGCTGAAAGTCAAACTAAAATATAAAATAAATGTTGATTATTGGGTCTGAAAGAAGCTATCAGTTGGCTACTGAAAACAAAAGCAAACAAAAATAAAAACAATCACGCACTATAATAGGGGTCGACCTTTTTCAACAATGGCTTCGGAAGAGATCGAGCAATTATGGCAATAAAGTAGACCCATGTCGATTAATTGATATACTGCGAAGCTTGCAATAGGAAAAGTTATTAATAATTAATTAAATGAAACGGTACAGACGAAATTTACAAATTTCAACCAGAAGCTTAAATATGTCATGATTATAATGAGATTATGATAAAATAAGTAATGTAATCTATCAAATTGCAAAATAACACAAATCAGAAACATTTAACTGTATATGAATATGCGGTAGATTTAATTTAATTTTGTAAGTTAAATTTAATGTTATTTTGCTGATTGTTTTTGAAACGGGGTACTCCTAAACCGTTTATCATCAACGTTAAGGTATTATTGTCATTGGTTTCCTTAAATCTTTTATCTGTCAAATTCTCACCATACTTAATTGGATTTCTATATGTTTGATCGTGATGTCCAAATTGCATGTTATGTTAATTGATTTTGGTATGGTTTTAAATTTCAAATTGAGTTCTTCAGTAATTAATCATGTTCAAAATGTATCAGTTATAAACATGGGCAGATTTGATAAGCAGCAAGGGGCTCAAGGCGAGGGGTCCCTATTAGCTATGGGGCTCTAGGCGAGAGGTCCCTCCCTATATAGGTGACTCTTGGCTTATTCTTGATTGCGTGTACAAACTTAGGAAATTGCTCTTCCCAGTTTGACAGGAATTTGTTCAATCCGCCGCGGACAAAATCCAATAATTTGTAAATTTTCCCGCCGCTAACATAGACCAAATTTTTTCAACTTCCTGATTGGGCCAAGACAACCCTTTGGTTTGACATTACTCTTGTGAGCCCATGCTGAATATGAAGTGATCAAAGAGTTTATGTCTAATTTACTTGTCAACCTATAGCCATTATCACTCTGGCTTTTACTATCATTCACATCACTAATACACCAATTGGTTAAATAAACTGAAAAAATGCAAAGATTGCTATTTGAGATTAAATATGTAATTAAACTGTCATTTAGCCGTGCTTGTTATTGCACAGCCTATATAGAATTGTGGGTTTAGATCACTGGCAATAGTTGCTTTCCGTTACGTCCTTCTCTACATACATCCACCAGAAGCCGGACGTCTAATCTAAGCGCCTGTCAAATGCGAGTCCTCTCAAATCCTTCGCTGATCCCTTGGACCGCCCCTCCCTGCGTCTATTTCTACTGGCCCGTGGACTTCCGCCCCGTCCCTTCGTCTATTTCTACTGGCCCATCGATTGCCCCCTCTCCCGCTCACATTTGTCCATTTGTACTCGTCTGCTGTACTCCACCGTCCTTTTATTTATTTTATAGGTGCGTCAACTGCGATTTCGTGAATATTGCCAACAGCATTGGAAGATAGAATTGGTGGATTCGAGAGGGAACAGAGGGGCAGAAGTGGGGATTTGCACAAATAAAGGAAGGGGTGGGGGCAGAGGTGGGGACAAAGGTTGAGACAGGGTGGGACAGAGGTATAACATATTATATTACGCCAGATGGGGAAGTGGTTGGGAATAGATGTGTGCCACAGAGGTGGGGACAGGAGTGGAAAAGAGATGGAACTGGCATAGGCTACGCTAATCAGGGGCTAGTGGGAATAACCCCCACCCCTAAATGTGGACAAACATGCTTTTGGTCCCTCCCTTCCCTCGCTTGTAATGTTTTTGCTTCGCAGGTACCCGTCCCCACCTGCTAGTCACAAAATTTCAAGCCCCTCTCAAATCAAAAAGTTTTGCGCCGGTGTTCTCACCGGCCTATGGGTACCGGTGTGGTGGACAGCGGTGGGTACGTGTAGATGCGGGACAGATATACAGCAGGGATTCCGGGGTTATGGTGGACAATAAATAGTTATTTGTTTATCTATATTTTTGCCTGCGTGAATATCTGCTCGTGCCTATGTGAATGTCTTCTATTGACTGTGTAGATGTCTGTGTGAATGTATCCCCTTGTCTGTGTGGATATCTGCTGGTGTATGTGTGAAGGTCTGCCCTTGTCTGTGTGAATGTCTGCTCTGTCTATGTGAATGTGTGCTCGTGTCATTGTGAATGAGTACGGCTCCTATCAGTGTGGATATCTGCTGGTGTATGTGTGAAGGTCTGAACTTGTCAGTGTGAATGTCTGCTCGTGTCTGTGTGAATGTCTACTCGAATGTCTGTGTAAATGTCTGCCAGTGTCTGTGTGAATGTCTGCTCGTGTCTGTGTGAATGTCTGTTCGTATCAGTGTGAATGACTGCTCGTGTCTGTGTGAATGTCTACTCGTTTCTGTGTAAATGTCTACCAGCGTCTGTGTGAATGACTGCTCGTGTCTGTGTGAATGTCTACTCATGTCTGTGTGAGTGTCTGCTGGTGTCTGCGTGAATGTCTGCTCCTAGCAGTGTGAATGACTGTTCTTGTCTGTGTGGATATCTGCTCATGTTAGTGTGTATGCTTCTTCTCTAATATCGGTTGGTGCAAATGTAGGCCTACTTGCGTTCCGGTTGATTGCTGAAACATGTGAATTCGAAAAGAACAACTGAAACTCATCGGAAAGTTGCTATCCTTTGAATCGGCGATTCGGTAACTTTTTCGGGATTCATTTTTCTTTTACAAAAATAAACCCCAATGTTTGCAATAAGAACGTCAACGTGCAACTTTCAATAAAGTCCAGATTTTACATAATCTCCTTTTCTCTTTCTCTTTCTCTCTCTCTCTCTCTCTCTCTCTATCTCTCTCTCTCTCTCTCTCTCTCTTC
>JAQFYQ010002455.1:0-11683 GCA_034694885.1 Buchholzia appendiculata
GTGTTTGGTCTAAATTCAGGGAACTTGTTTTTAGTTAGGATGGACTTGGATATGGATCTGGCTGTTCTGGATGGTGCAGTATTTCATACTTGGACAGTGTATTCCTTTGGTTTTTAATTCACTTGGAATAAATTGATATTCTAGTATCTATTTCTAGTATCAATTGCACAATTCTAATCTAGTTCCGATCCATTTCTGCCATATCTTTACATACCAATTACATGAGCTATTTGAAATGCTATTTATAGTTAAAAGAAATGAACAACTAGTCATGATTATTATTACTAAGAGATTTATTTGTTTGTTTGCTAGATTTTGGCTTCAGTAACCTCTGCCGACCGGGCGCACTGCTTCGAACTCACTGTGGCAGTCCTCCGTACGCGGCTCCTGAGCTGTTCGAAGGCAAGGAGTATGACGGCCCTAAAGTTGACATTTGGGTGAGGTTCAGTGTGTTCGATTTTTTTATATTAATAACGGCGTAAATTTGTGTCATTTTTACATTTTATGTATTGAACAAGAATTGTTCACAGCAGACAAGTCGTTTAGGTATAGATCATCATAAAACAATACATCATTGAAGCCCATCGTTCAACCACCTCTAAGTCATCATCCACACTCGAGGATATCGCTGAGTGAAGAAGTCTGAGGAAATGTGAACTCAGAAGTGAGGAAGATCTCCGGATATTTTTATCTTATTCAGGAAGATTTGCAAAAATTGACTGACAAAATGGAACTTGAAAATGGAAAAAGAACTTGTCACAGCAAATTGTACGTACGCACAACTAATGATAATTGTTCTTCACTTTTGGACCTTGTAATAAATCCAGCTTGAGTCTAAAAGAGATGTATCATCCTGAAAGAGAATGGAGAGAAGGGATTTGAGAGAGAATCTTGTAGTGCCATCAAGAAAACACATGTGTGTATGTTTATGGCTCTGAGTTTTGATTTTTGAGATGAGATTTTTAGTGGCGAAGACAGTGAATGCAACACAGCTTGCATTGTCCTGTAAAAAAAGAAAATATATAGAGGTGAATGTCGAAGATCCCATTCAACATGTAATTGAACATCTAATTACTTCTGCCGGACAAGTTTTTCAGTTTATGAACTTTAGTGTCTTACTCTTTTCTTATAGAGTTTAACGATAGAGGCGATATTGAGAGTAATCGCAGCCTGCGTACTCAGGGCAGCGCTTTATCAACAGGACAGTATGTGCTGTTATTACATTCAGCTTTGTACAGAAAAAGTCGAGTTTTTTTATATCGAATGTACTGTGTTGGAATTTAATGTTGTTTGTGCTTTGAATTTCAGAGTCTTGGAATTGTTCTGTACGTGCTGATCTGTGGAACTTTGCCGTTTGATGGGACAAAGCTGAGCACACTGCGAACTCGCATCCTGTCCGGTGTCTTTCGAGTTCCGTTCTTCATGTCAACAGGTCTGTTATGGATTAACATCCTGATCGAACAATTTCTATTATTTATGTTAGTTGTTTTAGTATTATATTTAATTTTTATATTTTAATTAATTTTAATTTTATTATCTTGTAGCATTTTGTTTTGCTGAAGAGTTACACAGAATAGTTGCATTTTTCCACATACGCTCGGAATGCAAAATGTGCAATGCCATTGATATCCTGAATTTCATCCTGATGCATCAATTGCAATGTGATCTGCATTCTGTTGTAGATTAATAGTTTGCTATGGTTTTTGTACTGGGTTTGAAACTAGGAAGCTAAGATTGCAGTATGTATATTCTCAACAACTGATATTGTGTTGAGTTAGATCAAGTAAGATGTTGTTGATCGTCATAATGCTTCAAATCGGCACTTGTCCGTGCATCCGAACCTCTTCACAGTGTAGGACATTCTTCCTCTTCTTACTTGTTAAGTTTATAATTATTAGTTCTAAAGGAGAGAGATGGACAGACAGACAGACTGACAGAAGCACAGAGACAGAGAATGTTAGAGAGAGCAAATAATTGGATGACATGAATAGTTTTCTTCGTCAGGCTGACACAGTATGTTATGCATAAATAGATATAAAGCATTAAATTAGTAATGATTTGGCTAATTATTATTAGATGGCTCTTGTGCATTGCAACCAAGGCAAATCAACTTGAAGTGTTTACACCATAATGATGATGTGGTCTTTTTTAATCAGTTTATATACATGATCTCCGTGGCGTGGCTGTGATGATTGAGATTGGCATGTAGCTTATTGGTATTCAGCTATTGGCTATGATTTTTGATTAGCCTATATAACAGATTGTGTTCGTGTTTAAGCTTTATGTTTTGGCTGTTATTTCAGTGTTGTATTATATGTTTATGCTTTTGATGCATGAACTTTTGTTATGGCTTTGATGTCAGCAGAACATGCTAGGTCTGATTAAGGCTCACTAGGTCTGATTAAGGCTCACTAGGTCTGATTAAGGCTCACTAGGTCTGATTAAGGCTCACATGCCTAACATTGTAACACAGAATGACATGCATCCACTTCGCAGATTTAAAGCAGTTTGTCTCGGATTGAACAAATTGTAATCAAATTGGATGTTATTGTATGTACGCTGCACTTCTAATGCACCATGTTTTGTTAATGTGATAACTTAACAGAGAATCATAGGTGCGGGTTGTTGAACTTGGTTGGCGAACTGGTAATCAGTTACCGTTGAGGTGCACTCTTAATTTCTTGTTTAATTATAGACAACAATAGTGTTTTGTTCGGGCAATATATTAATCAAACATGTCTTCTTATCTCTTTGTCTCGACAGTTGCAGATGATCTTTCTATCTTAGATCGAGTTGTTAAGTGTCTAGCCTTGTGCTTGCTGTCTTTTCTGTCTCTCTCTCTCACTCCCGTACCCCTGCACCGTTATGACGGACAGTAATTATTAATGGCTGGCTATATAAGCATAAATATTATACATCTAAGTTTTAAATTGCACAGAGGACAAAGTATAATGAGACACTTGAAGTTGAACTGGGCAATAAACCTGTTTAATGGTTTATCAGCCGTTGCCTTGATCAATTGCTAAGATTTGCTCCATGTAGTACGACTCGCTCACTCTATATAAGTATCTATAGGTAGATTTGACCGTTGCTAAACAAGGCTAAATATAGTCTTAACGATCATCTGTGGGAGTTTCTTTCACTGAAACCTACTCTGCTGTAATACCTGCTGTTTGTGGAACTGACAGTTGAATGCCATGGATGTTAAATATAAAATTTAATGATCTTTCTTTTTTGTGCTCAGTTTAACACAAAAATAGAATGTTATTGATTTTTTGCACTCAGTTTCATTGTCAAGTGTGTCTGTAGGGGAGAGAATTGAAAAATAGTGATAATAATAGAGTACACAACTGCATGCTGCTGTAACTTCATTATGCTGCATCATTATTTCACTGGGGAGGAGGAGGGAGGGGGTGGGAGGGGAGAATGAGAGACGTAGACAGACAGAGAGCGACTGATTGACATAAAGTGTAAAAGGCAGAGTGAAGAAGACAAAAGCAAGATGAACAGGAGTTTCGACTGAGAGACAGAAAAAGGGGAAATTGGAGAGACAAAATTATGAGACAGTGGCTGATAGCGACAACCTGAGTACAGTGAGTAGGTTGAGACTGAAAGAGACTGAGGCTGAAAGACAAAGAGATGTTTTTGTCAGTGTAAACACAACAACTTAAGAATACAGCCATAGGCTTTTCAACATTTCTGTTTTTGCAGATCTGATTGTTATTCTGGTATAGTCAATGTATTCATCTATTGATATATCAATATGTGGGTATTATTGTTAGGTTACAACGTTTATGTTTACAGACAATGTCGTATGATGAAGGCACCATTTAATCAGAACTCGGTGTAGGTTAATATGAATGGAATTCACTCTGCTATTGTTACTAATTATCTTGTGAAACAAGCTGTGAATACAATTCTAATTAAAAATACTCCAGATATAAATAACCAGCAGGATTTTTTCTTCTTAAAGCTCGGCTCATTTTCGAATGTTCAGTCAAATCTTAGCTCTGATGTAACATGAACATATTTCCATATTGGCCATTATGCTGCGTTGACAACATATCTCATCTCTTTGCCGATCCAAAATTAACCTCATGTCTTAACCACCCTGGATCTTTGAACCAATTCAGTTATTGCAGCGTTGGATTGAAATGTGGTTTGTTTATTTGTCAGGGTTTGGTGTGATAGAAGCTGGAGGAATTGATTGGTCTGATTTTTGTAAGGGGTTGCCTGAGTTGACACCAACAACACAGTATCAGATTCCTGTACATATCATGACATATATCATGTTATGCATTCATGCATGACTGTGCGTTTTCTTATATGTGAATCATTCTGGTGTCGTTTTTCAGTTTGTTATCTATTGCTTTATGATATCAATTGATTTACATGCAGTAGCAGTATGTAGTGTGATGTAAATATGACATTATACTTATAGAAATTGTATGCTAATCGTTGAGCTGTAAGACACTAGTAGTGAAGATCAAATCACTCGCATTCAAAGCATGACACAAGTCACTGTTACTGATCTAGACGGCCGCCAATGCTATTGAATTTTCCTGTCAATGTCGAACCTTTAGGACAGCTCTATGTCTACATCCTTGTGGGCATTGGAACTTGTGCAACTACTGATGAACCAGTTGTCTTTTAATAAAAATTCCTGAGATGAATGAAATGTCACGTTGAGATATTAATGTGACCATTTATGTGATATCGAGATGGAGCATTTTTGTCATGGGTACAACGCCTCTTCATGTTTCTTTTGTGAGAATCCAAAATGGCATGTCTTTGTTGATCGACGTGATATTGTGCATAGTCTCAGTCGTGTCGTGTTTAATGAGTGGAAAGCTTTTAGTATCCGCTTACAAGTGTGTACTGGTGAGGTGAGAAGAACATTAAATGTCAACCATCATCGTTGCATAATTAGTAGTGCTAAATGGGTAGACCTGATTTGAGTTGTACATTCATGCAGGCTAATAAAACACTGAAGTGATTACCTGTAACGAAGAGTATATGATAAACCGTGATTATGACTCTTGTTGAGTTGTTCCGTTGTATCGTTAATGTTTTTCTGAAGTGAGATATCATTTATAAATGTGTCGGGTTCAACTGGATGCACATTGACTTCCATTACAGGCTATAGAATTAATAAAATTGTTATCATCCGAGCCGGTACGGTATCATCTACAGGCAATATGGATGATAGATTGAGTAGAAATTAGTAATTGTAATATAGTCTACTTGCAGGTTACAGCAGATCATTCTCAGTTGTAATATTATTGGCTTGGTAGTAAGCAAGGGGATAATTATTTTATGCGCTGCAATGACGAGAAATTATTGCTTTATTTACTACATGTAAAGCTTTTGTTCTACAAATGTGCATCGTGTGATGTAAACTAGCATTTTTTTAAAGTTGTACTGTAAAATTGTTTAAACTAGCATTTCATCATCATCATCATTTCCCGTTCAACCTGGAATTGTCCATAATTAGTGCTAGAGAAATCCACTAAAGGGGGTTTCACACTGCCAAAAATCTGTCTGTCCTTAATTAGTAAGGAATTGTTGAAAAGCGCGCTCTCGGTGATTAAACTCTGCAGAGCCTGAGCATATTGCATTTTGTATTTGTATAGAATTAAAGTCTTACAGCTGAATGCCCTTCTTGACCCCAGCTGTCTCGCTGCTTGCCTTGTCCAGCATGTGGAGGAACATGGCGGCCCTTTGGTGGGCATATTGTAAACCAATACATGTGATGTAGACTTGTAATTGTTAGAACTACAAATGTGTGTAACTTATGATCTCAACAAATGTTATTGTTTGTGACTGTACTGTAAGTATATTACATGACAAGATTTGGTGACAGTTTGTGCTCTGTAAGTGTATAGCTTGTGCTCAAGAGTTCTTGTGTTAGTGTATGGCTTGTGTGCAAGAGTGCTGTGTAAGTGTATAGCTTGTGCGCAAGAGTGCTTGTGTTAGTGTATGGCTTGTGTGCAAGAGTGCTGTGTAAGTGTATAGCTTGTGTGCAAGAGTGCTTGTGTTAGTGACAGTGTAAGACTATAGCTTGTGCACAAGAGTGCTTGTGTTAGTGACAGTGTAAGTGTATGGCTTATGCACAAGAGTGCTTGTGTTAGTGACAGTGTAAGTGTATAGCTTGTGTGCAAGAGTGCTTGTGTTAGTGACAGTGTAAGACTATAGCTTGTGCGCAAGAGTGCTTGTGTTAGTGACAGTGTAATGTATGGCTTGTGCACTCTAGAGTGCTGTGTTTGTGCTGTATTTCCTGAGTGTGAGGTTCTTATGAAATATGAACGATGAATGGGTGAATGGAACTTGCTCTGCATGTTTGTTCTTTGTTTTCAGAGTGTGAGGATCTTATAAAGCGCCTCCTCTGTACCGATCCAGCCAAGCGGATAACATTGTCTGACATAGCACGTCATTGTTGGATGAAGCTTGACTCGACGGACGAGGAAATACAAGAACTGATAGCCGTCACGTCCATGGCACGGTCAGCCAGTGCCGACCTGGCACCCACCAGCACAGAAGAGCCGGGACTGAATCAAGCCATCCTTCAGCACATGCAGTCACTCAACCTCGACCGTGAACAAACCATCAAAGTAGGTCATGTTTGGATGTAACATCTTCGTGAAACTTTCTATATATATACATAATTTGGACCGCGAACAAACAATTAGATTATATCAGTTAGATTAGATTATATAGATTATATATTATATTAGATTATATGTTTGATAAAATTTGACACAGGATCTGAATGATGCTTTGTATATATAGTTGCATATTTTTTCATTAATAAATTAGATATGACGTACAGTACCTGTGTTTATGTTAGTTTCAATTACTTGTTGTCTTCTGGTACAGTCTGAGTATTGTTCACAATGTGTATTGTAATTGTTGTGGGTTGGTTTTCGTGCAGAGTATTCAAGAGAAGCGGTTCGACAACATGAGCGCCATCTACTATTTACTGTGGGATAAGATAAGGAAGCAGAAAGTAGTCAAGTTACCGGTGACATCACCGCTCGACCTTGAAGTGTCAAGGACTGAAAGAAGGTCAAGCATAACAACGGGCATTGGTGAGTCGCTCATTTTGTCTCATTCTTCTAAATAATTCGATTGTCTTCGTTCTGTCTTTACAGGGTACTCACAGTTATTTATTATGATTGTAATAATTGTTCTGTCTCTTTTTTTCACGTCAACACTGATGAGACTTGTTCATCATGAATCTTCCATGAAACATTTTCCTGTATATCTAATATCAGCCCTTGAGAGCTCTTTCTTGAGCCTTCTGTCGCTATAATCTGTTTACCAGAGACTACATTACTTGTCGTACGGCATTAGTTAGTTTTGGTTACTCATTGTTCTCAGTAATGTCTGACATTTACTGTCCTGAACAAACAGGTTAATGTTATGAAGGGCAGCTTGGCGTTAGAGGCTTTCGTTGTTGAGTCTAAGATGAAAATTTGATACATACTATACTGTGACTGGAGTGATAAGCTGAGCAATGAGCATGCTTCTTTAGATGTTGGTGGAAAACTTTGTGTTATTTAAGGATGATTCAGAATGAAGTTCATGATAATCCATTCAGGTCGTTGTTCGTAAAGTATCACTGATATGTCTAGAGTGTCACTGATATGTCTAGAGAGTGTCACTGATATGTCTAGAGAGTGTCACTGATATGTCTAGAGAGTATCACTGATATGTCTAGAGTATCACTGATATGTCTAGAGAGTGTCACTGATATGTCTAGAGTATCACTGATATCATGTCTGGAGAGTATCACTGCTATGTCTAGATGGTATCTATTAAGTGTAGTTGACTGCGATTTAGACTAGACGACACTGTACAAGGGAGAATTGCTTGTTTGACATTGTTTGGAACATTGTTTGTTTGAGATTATTCTCAGGCGTATATGCAAACGTCTTGCCCCGCAATTAGAAGAATGGCTACTTATCATCAGACTTTGTTCATGATGTACTATTTTTGTGATGTGATATTCTAATCATGATGCACTAGTATTGTGTCGGAGTCTGTGAAGTCTGTGTATGAGATTGAAAGGGATGCCATTTGGCTGGAACTGGTTTCGTTCTTATTGATTTGTGTTATTGGGATTGCGGAGAAATAGAGAGAGTGTTATCACTGACAGAGTGTTACACTGAATCGAGGAGAGATTATATTTAGAAATATTTACATTGGCTGCAACAGCCTCTCAGAACGTTAAAGTTGCTGAGAAATTTTCTTGTTTCTGTCTAATATTTTAAGTTTGTGTATTGTTTAGTTCTTTAAAGGTCCACATGGTTTGCAGACTGTTACTGTTTTGTTCACTTCATTAATTCTAGTGATTGCTGCTAAATGTAAGTTATCACTGTGAATAAGCTAGTGGCTAGTTCTTGAGGTAAGTTTTCAGTTGTATAAGCTAGTGCTTAGAGCTAAAAAGTAAGTTTTCAGTTGTGTAAGCTAGTGCTTAGTTCTAATTGTAGGTTATCAAACTACATAGATAGCAGTAATTAGTCAAGTAGTTGTATTTTGAACAGAATATCAGTAAGTAGTTGTTTTTAGACATCGCAGCAATCTCTGATTCGATCGTACTGATGTAATCTTACGCTTGGTTGTAGTCGAAAGAGTTGAAGTACCTGTTGAAGTTCACGAGCAAGCTGACGGCGCAGAGTCGAGTGCAGCTGTGGTTAGTGTTTTGCGCACATTTTTATCGTTATCTTTTGGTGCGTCTGTCGCATTCTAATGCTGTTATCTGTAGAATTTTACGCAATAGATTTGTGGTGCATCATTTCAGTGCAAGAAGATTCTAAATACTGCTTTTATGTGAAAGTTATTTTTATTCATTCAGAATTGGATACAATTTGTTGTAGTTGTCTTTTCTCCTGCTTAATTTTATAATTTTTTGGTAGCTAGTAATTTGTGATTTTTATTGAGAGATCCCTTGTAACTTTTTCCTGTTTATTGTTATTTATATCTAGCTACTGTGATGTCTCATATTTGAGTGTATCTGACAGCGTGATCTAGTTGCAATTGCGTAGTTGAATAACTATGTAGTTTAAGCTAGTCTTGACACATGCTCAGCTTACATTTCAAGTTAAGTTGTATAGATATTCTGTATATGGATACTTGCATGTAAGACAACATGTAGCTCTCTTATGTTATTAGCTATTATTGTTATTATTCCTGATTATTTAGTTTGATACGACTTTCAGTTGTTTCAACTATTAGTTTGTTACTGTAATGCAAGGAGAATGAAGATTCTGATGGTGAGGAACCTGCTCCCGAGGCACTTGCCCGTTACCTGGCAATGCGCCGGCACACGGTGGGACCGAGTCAGTTGGGCGCCGATGTCAAGAAACAGTCTTCAAAGACGCGTGCCACTGCCGCCCCTGCTGCAGGCATGGTGCCAGTGAGCGGTAGCAAGCCACCTCCAAGTCCTGGTGCTATTGATGGACACGCAACTGCTGGAGATGTGCGCGTGAAAATTGCAGGTCCGGTTTGATTTCTTGTCATTTGCTTTACGAAGATTGCAGGTCCGGTTTGATTTCTTGTCATTTGCTTTACTGGTCTGTGCATATGATAGAGAATCTGTGTCTTGTTTTTGTGGCAGAATTTGTTATTACTATTTAGTGGAAAAAAAATTATTTACGGTTTTTTTGTATAAACATTTACAGTATTTTGATGTTTGATCTCATTTGATCATTCTTGTTTGATTACTGGCTGCTCTTAATTACCTATATTCGATTACTGTGTAAGAACAGAGTTAGTTTTATATTTAAATTGAATATGGTTTTATGTGCGATATTTGGAAACATTAATGTAATATCTTGCAAGTGTCAGCACGCTTTTTACAGATATAGCCCCTGGGAAGTCGGTGAGTGAGCGAGCTATCGAGTGAGTAAGTGAGCAAGTGGTTTGATGTACTCTATGTAGTTTACAGTGGGTTCTACATTGACTGATTGATAGATGGCAGTAGTGCATCGAGAAGAGGATCGGATGGAGAACCTTTAGTTAATTCATTTGGACAGCAGGTTCTACAACGACAGGAAATGTCTCCACTAAGTCCGGTTAGTTCCTGCATGTCTCTTATAAATTTTCACTCACTTTTTTCTGCCAATACTGAATCAAAGAGTACAATTGCTTTCTGTGATGAAAACCCGTTCCTGGGACGGGTTAGTGTCAGTAAAGTCAAAGAGATCGAGCCATAGTGAACCCTCGTGATTCGTCTTGCGAATAGTAAACTATAAACGGCTGATGATGATTTGCACCTGTTTGAATTGTGACAGATGAGTTTCTGCAGAAACCGTTTGTTGTAATTGAAAACTACCTACCTTAACTCTTTTCTCTCTCAACAAGTATAATTTTTTTTACTAATGTTTACTCTATTTTTTGCTATGGTGTGAGATTTGCATTATTTCTACTGTCTCTAAAGGGTATTAGTTTGATTCATATTTTGAATTGCGTAACGATTGCACTACCTCATGTGATGAAGGAGCGAATGATCATCCTCGATGTGTATGTGTAGGGCGGTGGACGACTGCTGCCAAATCTACGGATTAATCCTGCGTCAATCGCTGAATGCAACGAAGCGTTGGAAAACGAAAAAGTTAACAACAGGTACTAGAAAATAAACCTTTTAGAATTTTGTTTGTGTTATTTGCAACTGAATTATTGAATCAATGATGATGATATCATCGTTTTGTAGTGTGTAGTGATTTAGATGTTGATTATTGTGATTAAGATATATTTTTTCTGCTCTGGAACGTACGGGGTATGCAGTCATTAAAATCCAGCGGTAATGAGCCCTCAGGGCTATTAGTTAATAGTCTATCTATGTGCTCTGCACAGACATGTTGCAGAAGCAGACGGACTAAGCAGGTGATGATTATAATTGTGTTAGTCGTCTGCTCTGCTGCAATTATTTTCTTTTTGAAATTATTTGTTTACTTTTTGTGGTGCTAGTTTTATATGCTTTTCTGTCTTATTGCCAGTATGCATCTGTTTGTAATTATTATTTATACTTTGTAATTGCTATTTTACTCTGTATAATTACAATATCCCATAAGTGATGCTGTTGGGCTGCAAGCCTGGTAAGTGTTGTTACTGATATATACGCTACCCTACAGTTTATTGGATAAAACTAAAACTCTGTCAGAGTTAATCTGTCGAAGGTTAAGGCCTTTAGATGTTCTGAGAAGTGCTAGCTGTGTTATGTGCTTGAATGTAGGTGATATGATAAGTGTGAACTGTGTAAGAGGTGTTGGCACTTAGGTGCAGTGTTAAGTGCTGAGTTGCAGGACCTCCTAGAGGTGTTAGCACTTAGGTGCTGTGTTAAGTGCTGAGTTACAGCACCTCCTAGAGGTGTTAGCACTTAGGTGCTGTGTTAAATGCTGTGTTACAGCACCTACTTTAAGTGTTAGCACTTGGGTGCTGTGTTCAGTGCTATGGTGGAGGTGTTAACACTTAGGTGCTGTGTTAAGTGCAATGGTGGAAGGTGCTGTGTTAATTTCAAAGTTTTAAAGCTGCTGGATTTTAGGTGCTCCAGTAACAATTTCTGTGTTGACAAGTCCAGTTATATGTGAAATGAAAGCATCAATTTTGAGTGTACAGCTTTGAGTGTACAGCTTTGAGTGTACAGCTTTGAGTGTACAGCTTTGAGTGTACAGCTTTGAGT
>JAQFYQ010002456.1:0-11682 GCA_034694885.1 Buchholzia appendiculata
ATCGCGATTCTTCGAGCGCCAGAGTTCTACGAGCATCGCAAGGAAGAGAGATGCAGTCGGCAGTTTGGCACGTGTAATCGAGGACATCCATATGTCAAGGTACTTTATACAGCTTATATGTATTTAATTATTTATTTGTACTGTGTACATCAATTAGCAACAGTTTATCATTTTCAAGTTGGATGAGACTTTCCAACGATGAGTCTCAGCAATTGCGCTTTTACGCAGCCTCGGCTCTCGGTACTAACTTCTTCATATCTGATCGAACACGCTGCATCCAACTCTTTGTACTTCCGCCTTTCCATTTTTGCATTGCAACTGTCTTGAATTGGCATTCATTAAACCAGTCGCTGTCGTCCTTTCTTTTCACAGGTCCGGGCCTTCTCGCCTACTGTGTGTGACAGTATCACGCACACCGGAGTTGCCCAATATTTCACGTACCGTATTTGACTAGTTTGCATTTTTTATCTAAAAGAGACGGTCATACCGCACACATCCACCTCGCCATCACGTTCTCTATTCTGTCCACACGCATCATATCTGCAGCGGCGACATTCCAAGTTTCACTTACACAGACCATTTCAACCTGACCACAATGTCATGACCGGTCTATTTTGCATTTCATTTTAAGCACGACGTACATGCTCCGTTACACTGTGACGAACTGCTGTTTCTTGTCAAAATCTATTGTCTGTATCATTTTGAGATATACTGTAGCAGTATATAATTGATTCATGTTTTTCAAACTGAAAATGAATTGTGTTTACTTTCATTGTACTTGTATGTTTTGTTTGCTCTTATTGTGACTTTATGTTTAGTTCTGTGCTGTGTAAATGCACAGTGTCAGGTTATATATTAGACATGCTCTGCTACTGCCTATTCTGCTAGCTGTTGTTTCCACTTGAGCTATGCATTCACTCTCGATCGCCACCAATAACAATCCATGTGAACCCCCGTCAATCCATGTGAAGCCCCGTCAATCCATGTGAAGCCCCGTCAATCCATGTGAAGCCCTGTCAATCCATGTGAAGCCCCGTCAATCCATGTGTAGCCCCGTCAATCTAAGTGAAGCCCCGTCACTCCACATGAAGCCCCGTCAATCCATGTGAAGCCCCATCAATCCACGTGAAGCCCGTCAATCCACGTGAAGCCCGTCAATCCACGTGAAGCCCGTCAATCCATGTGAAGCCCCATCAATCCATGTGAAGCCCTGTCAATCCACATGAAACCTTGTCAATCCATGTAAAAGACCTGTGGAGGTAATGAAGCCTATTCAGGTGAATCAGTAAATATAGAACCCTGTGGTACAATTCAAGATGTCGTTCGTGTGTGACTGTGCAGATGATCTTTGATGGTGGAGACTGGTTATGTGGAGGAGACCTGGAGGTCCTGGAGCGCATCTACTGGAGCGACGGACTCGACCAGTACCGGCTCACTCCTAATGAACTTCGTGCCGCATTCAGACAGAGAAACGTCAGTGTAACAATTACGCGTTGTATTTTTTAATATTGAAGTCTGATGTATGATTGAAAACCTTCTCTATCGGTTATCTATTGTTAATCTTAATATTTGCGATTGCATTTTCTTTTCTTCTTTACCTGCATTTTAGATTTTGGGATTCTTTGTTTCTTGAATGACAATATAGGTGACATTTACAAATTAATAAATGTCTTGATCTATATAAGTTTTCTGATTCGGACTATTCAACATTTTAACTCGCGCTTGCTAATTTGTTCATCACTAATGGTCTGCGCGTTGCTTTGTTTGTTGCAGGCGGACGCAGTGTTTGCGTTCCAGTTGCGCAATCCCATCCACAACGGACACGCACTTCTCATGACTGACACGCACAAACAGCTGCGGGAGAGAGGATACAAGAATCCCGTTCTTCTTCTACATCCACTGGGTGAGACCTTGTTCCCTCGCTCAGTCCTCAAATTCCCTTCGCTGTGTGTCACATCCGCTGTCTGACTCTCTGCCTTTGTGTCTTGCTCTGTGTCGTATCTTCTCTGTGTCTTTTGTCTCTTTCTCAGTCTGTTCATGGCTCTTTGTGCACTCTCTGTCTCACTTGTGTCTCTTCTCGGTACGTCACTCTGTCATACTCTGTCATTCTTGGTCTTGTGCTTCGTCTCATTCTGGCCAGTGCTTCGTGTCAGTCGGGCCCAGGGGAGTATCTATTGGCAATAGTGATAGTCAGTGCCATCATCATCGTCAACATTTTATATCAGTTTTTTCCTTGTCATGACGGACGGTGCATCTTCAGCACTCAGGTTCAATGTCTTCAATCGTGCACACTCCATCAAAGTCTTACTACTTCTGCTTTTGCCTTTTTGCCCTTCTAGAAACTGGAACTCCTTTACCCAATTACTGTCATCTTTTCTCTTCACATGTCCACACTATCTGGACCTGCTATACCTTGACAACATCACCCACACCAAAGATACTCAACCTTTCACGTAGCTTACTAGTCTAGTTGCCAGTCTATCTTTACGAGTGGTCAACCCGGACATCCACCCCGCCTTCATGTTCTCTCCGAATTCCTCGCCTGTTGCTTTCGATGTATTATTGAAAATATTATAATGTAGATTTCTTCTGTCTGAAACAGAATTGCGTGGGATTAGTTACTCGGATTGCTTAGCTGTGCATTAAGTTGTAAAATTATGTGAACGTGATGAGGAAAATGGTTTTTTCTTCTTACATTTCTCGAAACGTTTTGCAGTAAAATGGGATTATCTGCAACTGATATTGAAATTATAAATGCTTAATTTTAATAAGCATTGCTAGTCGAAGTTGATGCAAGTGTACAATCACTATTATATCTGACTAATGCAATGTGATGTGTTAAAGGTGGCTGGACTAAGGATGATGACGTACCACTACCATGGAGGATCAAGCAGCACCAGGCAATTCTTGATGACAAAGTCCTTGACCCACAGACCACGGTCATGGCCATCTTCCCCTCCCCCATGATGTATGCAGGTCCCACAGAGGTAATTTTCGTCAATTGCTGTAACTTTTGCCATTTGTTTCTCCTCAGGCTCGGTATGGCTAAATATAGCTGCTTTATTGTGTAGGTATCGCTACTTATAAATGATAATATAACTATGTAACCATTATTAGTTATATTTATAGATGTCATTTTTGATACATGTAACTTGTTATAATTGTAACTTATAAGATTTTTCTACTTCTAGATTGCACTGTTCGTTTTACTTTGCACTGCATTTCATGAATGATAATCATTCTCATAATCATCTGATAATCATTCTCATAATCATCTGATAATCATTCTCATAATCATTCTCATAATCATCTGATAATCATTCAATGATCCAATCTCACGTATTTCACCGTTCATTTTACAGAATGAATCAAGCCGGATTTATTTTCTGCGTAGGAAGAGGTTAGGTCTACAGCTTGCGAACAGTTTAACTGAGATCGTTTGTTATCATTATTGCAGCAGAGCAGTTGTAATACTGCGAAGATTTTGCATCTTGTAATATTACAAAAGATAGAGATTTTCTGCTGGTATGACCTTTGTGACGACATGTACTCATCAATCAGTGTTGGATGTGTCCGAGAGATGATCACTTTTGTACGTGTCGCAGCTTTACTGTCTGCAGATTATCTGCAGGCTGTGTTGTAGTGTTTGATAGTTTGTACATCATGGCTGCGTTGTGGTGTGTGCACGGTGCGTTGTGATGTTTGATAGTTTGTACATCATGGCTGCGTTGTGGTGTGTGCACGGTGCGTTGTGGTGTGTGCACGGTGCATTGTGGTGTGTGCACGGTGCGTTGTGGTGTATGCACGGTGCGTTGTGGTGTGTGCACGGTACGTTGTGGTGCGTGATAATTCTTTGGTAGTTCTTTGATGGAGCACTTTGTTAAAGGATTGAGTAACTAGTTGAATTGTATGCGATGCTTCGTGTTTGTTGACTACTTCTTAGGTCCAGTGGCACGCGAAGGCTCGTATGGCGACGGGCGCCAATTTCTACATAGTCGGTCGGGATCCGGCCGGCATGCCTCATCCGGACACCAAGGCTGACCTGTTTGATCCCACACACGGAGCAAAGGTAAGCCACCTGTTTGATCCCACACACGGTGCGAAGATAAGTGCATGCTATTCTCTAGACCTTATGGTGCATGCTATTCTCTAGACCTTATGGTGCATGCTATTCTCTAGACCTTATGTTGTGGCATGAGTACAAACAGATCCTTCCTATACTACGGCGTTCATTCACTCCTTGTTCAGTGCATTCAGTTGTGCATTCACTTCTTATCCAGCGCATTCATTTGTGCATTCACTCTTTTTTCTAGTGCTTTCATTTGTGCATTCGCTTCTTGTTCATTAGTCCCTGGCAACGTTTGGGGCATTTGTATTCACTGATTTTGACAACTCCACTCGTTATAATAAACTGTATTATGCAGTATAGCACTTTGGCTTTTAAACATGTATTAATTAATTTGTTAATTAATAGATTAGTCAATTACTAGGTAATTTAATTAATCTTCACAAAACTGTACGGTACGCATATTTTCTGTGTAGGTGCTGACAATGGCCCCAGGTTTGACGCAGCTTGAGATCGTTCCGTTCCGTGTTGCGGCATACAACAACCGCACCAAGTCAATGGACTACTTTGATCCGACGAAGAAGGACGACTTTCTCTTCATATCTGGCACCAAGATGCGCGCTATGGCCCGTGCTGCGGAGACGCCCCCGGACGGTTTCATGGCTCCGTCTGCATGGAAAGTCATGGTGGACTATTATCAGAGCATTGCATAGGGAAGTCGCCGTGCTTGAAGTGTGTTGCTGGGTTTCTCAGGCTTGTAACCAGAAATGGAGCTATGATTAGGAGTGTAGCTATATGTGCAAAAGTCCATTTGTGGGCAGGGGGTTAAGGGCGTCTCTTACCATTGATTTCCTGAATATACGTCTGGACAAGCCTATGAATTCCCTAGGTAGGGTTTTCCCATATACCCCGTGTGTGCGATGTTTGAACAAAGTGGTTCAGAGGTGTCTATTATCACCGACTGTGTTCCTGAAGGAGATTCACCCTGATATTTGCTCACGACTTAGGACGTTGTGTGTTGAGTGTTCTCTGCTTTTGATGTCTCGTAGTTGAGTCGCTGTCTACACTGAATGTCTTTGGTGCGATATATTTATAATCATAGCAATTCTGTTTTGAGTTCAGTTTCTTGCTTGTATTTGTGTAGCGTTGGGTATCTGTTCTAGGCATCTGGGTCAATAGGGTATCTTTTCTTTTGATCCTGTTCCATTCTCGTATTTTTTGCTTTGATGTTTTTTTGTTGGGATATTTTTAATACGCAGCTGTTTTAAGTTTAATTTATGCGCCGATGACTCGGCCAATTGAATCTTTTACGCGAGCCGCAGTACAATTTGTTTGAAGTTGTTGCTGTTTTTTTTGAGGTACGGTAAATATGAATATTTTCTGACTGTGTTGTTGTATGTGGATCAACGTTATGTAAACTCTGATAATAGAGTTTAATACGAGAAAAATTATATTCTGCTATTTAAACAATATTACAGCAGATGCAGTTTTATAGAGTCGTCAACATGACCCGTTTATATCCAACTATTCGCTTTTGCGAGATATCTGTGCTGAGCACAGGTATAAACTTTAATTGCTGACTCTGAAGGGTCATTGTTTCTCAATTTTTACCATTACCTGCCCTGAACGACGCCAACCCGTATTGGAAATGGAGTGATTTCCTTCCTGCATACAGTTTATGCTGACAAAAATAAGACAGAATTTGTTATTTGAGAATATTGCAGATTGTAATGACAGAGTTTCTTTCTCGTATTACACTTGAATGTCAATAATGTGTGACAGCGTATTACTGATCTCTGTAAGCAAATACTGACAGTGGGTCATTGGTAGTTGACTGGGAATTTATTGGTCGAGTGTATGCTTTTAGCTCCTGTTGTAACAGTGTTGTAATGAGTGTTGATTTAATTGTAGTGTTCTTCTTCTGCTGATTTTTGACAAACTGTTGACTTGCATTATTGTGACACTGTGTGCAATCTTTACTGGTCGTCAAGATGTGAGGAATGTGTGGGATATCGGCGCCTTTGGCTTTGCCTTTCACTCCTTGTACAGTGTTTTATTTAAATATAATTTCACATTGATCAATTTCAAGTTGCCTTCGTGGAAAGTTTGTGAAGGAGTTTCGTCTTTTAAAAGGTGTGCAGCGTAATGGATAGCTGCTTCATTTACTGCCTTCTATATATTCAGAGTACAACTGAATTGGCCTTCTTGTTTGATACTTATGTATTAAACATTCAATATTTGCTAAGACATTTGAATTTTTTTCTTGATAATGAAAATTATTAACGCGATGTACTAAAGTGATCATATCACGGTCGGAGATATTAATCATTGCCTTTGGTCTTTACATTTGTCATAATTATTGTCTTGATCGTGTGCATTGATCTTCATCATGAACAATGTCTGGTCATTTGATCAATAGATGATTGCATTGATCTTGATTTATAAATTTTTATATATTGATCGCTTGCTTTATAATTAATTGTTTGGCAGATTTTGCTAATATCTATTGTAAGGCATGCACGATGTATTAATCAACAGGATGAGTATCATTGGAGGCATCAGAATCTGAACTTGAATTTGCACGTAGTGTGTATAATGTTAATCTTTCAATATTTAATATTTTATGTTTATTTATTTTTGTTATTAATCTACTAATATTTTTGTAAGCTGACATCATTATTGTATTGTAACTATTATGTTAAAGTTGTGATTGTCAAATTTTACTATTAATTATGAACAAAATTCATTTTGTAGATGTAATTTGATAATAATTTATGAAAATTGTATGAGTCTTTTTTTTCTTTTTGGCGTTTTACTACTAACAGCAGTAATTTAAGACGATTAAGTTTCATATGTGTATATTAACAGTAGTCCATAATTGAAGCCTCATAAACTGCACTTGAGCTCATTATAAAAGTTGGCCTGTCCATAACTGAGGGCCTCACTCTGCCCATATCTAAGGGCCTCACTCTCTCCATAATTTATATCATTGCTCGTGATACTTGGGACCTTACTGTGTCTATTATTTAGGGCCTGGTAAGTCTAAACTTTACCCTGACTATCGTATTGCTGTTGGTATTAATGCAAGCAATGTTGTAGTTCGGTATTTGAGATGTATGACGTCATACCAGACTTGAAGCGTCATCTAGTATGGTTATAGCACTGGTCACTCAGACTCTATCATGGTCCTTCATGGACTTGTTTCTCACAGTACTGTGACACTGGCCAGTGTTGACGGGTTATATTACATTAAGCTACTGCCTGCATTGATATTTTTACACGGATTTGATTTCTTTTGTCTGATTGATTTGCTGTGTGAGAAACAAATCAACACCTTGAAGATTTTAATGGACGATATTTTCTATTCAATGTTTTCAATCTCGCTCGATTGATTTATTTGTGTGTGCTGTTGTTTTGTTTCTATTTTAATAATCGCCAGAAAGGGAGCGGCAAGAGAGATTTTATATTGTAAAAGTAATTAAATCTCGTGAAGTTGATGTAAAGATGATATAACGAGGTCAACTTTGATGTAAGTTAAGTACCGGTATCATTACCGATTATTTTATGCAAGTTATAGCTGAAACCTTATTGACCTGTGTTTAACCGTGGAAAATACTCTAATTCAAACACTTGTTACAACTACATCTTAGGACATAACATACTAGAAAGCAATGTGGTTTTAAATGTGATTTCTGTTTGAATGTGAATATTGTATCATGTCTGCCATTGTTGTTGCATATGTGTAGCTGCAGCATGGGCTTGCATTGTGATGATATTGTCATTGTTACTCTTATTCAATGGTGTTCACAGGCTGCGTTCACAACATCTGTCTCGTTAAACTGTCTCGTTCTGTGTATCTGCTCAGCTCTTACTGTCCAATTTGCTTGCAGTAATCTATTAGCAAAAGAACATAAGAAACCGGACAATCAGTGAATGAAGATTTGAGCATTATGGCTGATGCTTGATTGAGTTGTTGCGAAAGACTTGCTGGCAAGACTGCTACGATTGGGAGAGGATATTGGGTGTTCATTATTTAACTGTAGTGTGTGCAGCAGAAACAAGTCCCATGTCATCAGCAGAAGATACAACTGAGCATGCTGATCGAGTGCATCCGAGCATTCATCTATTACCATTTTAGATTTCTTAAAGCAAACGAAACGTGACCACCGCCAGTGAATGCAGATTTTAGCATTATAACTGAGGGCACTAGAGATCATCATTAAGTAGATGTTGGAGACGATGTTACAAAGTAACTCTTGAGTTGATGCCACTTTGATTGGTTATAAATTGTTGTTTTTATACAACTGCATCTGTTAAACGTCGGTATTGCGATTAGGAAAGCCATAGATTTAATACAAATATGTGCGTATAAGGCTGCTTTGATTGTAAGAGGACATCGAATATCTTCATTATTTGATTGTGGTGTTCATGTTAACGTGCATGTTTGTTAACGTACATGTTACAGTACAAGCTGTCTTTCTAATACGCAAATCCATTTCTTTTTATACATGGAGTCGGTTGTAGAAATACGAGAATGAAACTCAACACCGTTTCCTTGTTTCAGGACAAATGGGTTCTTTACGTCAACTTGGGTGGATTTAACAACATAGGAGTTTTAGTAGGGCCTCCAGAGAATCATAATATTCCTCGTCGTAGCACATATTAGGTGCCTTGTCGCATCTTGGATTAAGAGCCACTACTAACCATATTGCTATTATTGTTTGCGAATTGATTCGTACGATTAATCTATGGGTCTTGTTATAGTAAGATTATTTTCAGCTGCTGTTTGTGGAATATCATGGTTGTCATAATTTATATATTTTCGTAATTGTAACGTAAGCTGATATCTATTGGTAAATTTGTAATTATATTTGAATTATGTTTCAATATCATTGTTTGATCGTCAGAGTTTAATCTGTATTGTTGTGTTGGCTTGTTTAGTATGCACACGATATCATGCAACTTTATCATTTGCAGCCATCATTTTTTATTCTCATCATCATCATCGTCATCATCATCATCATCATCATCATCATCATCATTTTCGTCACAATTTCTCTGTGTAAGTTGGATGTCACCAGCAGAAGATGTTGCTGAGAAAGTTGGTCGATAAGATACAGAACATTCATCTACCACCAGTTAGGATTTCATGAGGCAAACATGTTACTGTCAGATGTTACTCCCAGGACTGATACCTAAAACCCTATTGATCATCTTATCAGATGGAGACTTGACAAAAAATGTCCCAATTTTGGTGAGATTATACTTCTTTTTTTTGGGGGGGGCAGGGAAGAGTTCAGGTGCTCAAAGTCCACGATACACGCCGCCTATGGACCGATGTACACAATGTTGCGCAGAGATGTTCAAGTTAGACTTGATCAATTTAGTATTGATCAAATTAGATTTGATCAAATTAGATTTGATCAAATAAGTCGTGATTAAATTAGACTTGGTCAAGTTAGACTTGATCAAATTGGACTTGATCAAGTCCAATTTGATCAAGTTAGACTTGGTCAAATTGGACTTGATCAAATTGGACTTGATCAAGTCCAATGTGATCAAGTTAGACTTGGTCAAATTGGACTTGATCAAATTGGACTTGGTCAAATTGGACTTGATCAATACTTAGATCAAATGCGTCTTGATGCTTGAATGGATTTAATTCTCCTCAGTGTGTTGTGGTGAACCACAGAATATATGATCACAGTTGTTAACCAAGGAAACTAGGGATTTCAGTATTTTGTACTAATGTTCTTGAAGCAATTAATTTCTGCTTCCAAATCAGTTTGCCTTATATGGATAACTGGATGTAGACTGTAGAGATGCCTCAGAGTTCCTAAGTGCACTATATGAGCATAGGCGACGCCAGACATTTTCATTTGGGGGCTGAAATTTTCTGACGAACGGAGGGGGAGGGGTAGCAGCGCTCGCGCACCAAAAAAATTTCTGACGAGGGGGGGGGTAGCGTCGCATAAAAAATTCTGACGAGCGGGGGTTGACAGCGGCGCACCAAAAAATTTCTGACGAGCGGGGGGGGGTAGCGGCGCACAAAAACAATTGGGGGAGGCTTCGAAACTTTGTGGGGAAAAAATCACAGTAAAATATTGATTTGTAAATATTGGGGGGGCTTAGCCCCCCCCCCAGCCCCTGATACGCGCCGCCGATGTATATGATTAGGCATGCACTGATGAATATTACTCTTATCAAAACAGAAACGTAACAATGATCTAGGCTACATTGTGCAAGATTGCTTCCAAACTGAACGGACGTCATACAGTAAACAATAAAGTAATGAAGACAGCGTGACGCAGAATTAACAGTTTTCTTGCTGCTGACTGGTTAAAGTGAATGAACAGGACAATTATTGTATTTCCTCCCAAGTTTACGTGATTATTTGTCATGAGTCACGACGGCGCGCGGGCTGACTGATATTTGAGCCAAAGCTCAGTCACTGAGTCAACAACTAAAGCAACATACAGTCCATACTGCATGACGACAGAATCTGCAAAGCATTGCCTTTCATAGCGTTAAATTGTTGCGTTTAATGATTATTGCATGCAGGTCCGTAGCCAGAATTTCGTTTCGAAGGTTATTTCCTTTCACAATCGCTCTTACTTCAATTACTCCACAATTACAATTATTTACGATATTTGTTAACGGCCTTATTTTCAGGGGTTTTTTGGTGGAGGGGGGGGGGGAGAGTTGACGTCCTTTCATAGAAACGTTGCAAAACATCGCTCAACATCAAGATCAATGATATTTTTGCATTTTTTGTCATTCTGAACCTAATTGGATGATAATTAAGCACAAGATTTGGCGAGGGGCCATGCCATTTATCCTTCATGTCATATACAGCCCTGAGCATCAGAGCCATAAAGCAAAAAACTAACTGTTCCTTTTCTGTCGAAAAGATCTGCAGCTGTGGGTTATTTGAATGCTCTATGAATGGCTAAATAAACGTTCATGTGGCTTAGTTTCTGTGTAAGGTTTTTGAAATAGAAGTATACGTAACGACGTTAAAAATTACGAGAAGAAAAGACTCTTGCTCTAGTTCTCTCTTTCCAACGTTTTGTTTGACACGAGGTAAAGGTGTTAGGATTATTTTCTTTTTGTTTCTGCCTAATTGTTATCTGACCGGAAGTAGTGATATTGTTGTAGAAAACATAGTAGGCGCTGTGGCACTTAAGGTTGAGATGAAGCTGTATTTCGGCATGGTAGAAATATAGATAGGCCTATAGATGATTTATGTATTTGACGTAAATATGCATGCATGTTTTTATTAGGTAACAGATATTAGATTTCTGCTGGATCTTTAGTACACTTAGGGCGAGATAGTTATTTGATTATTTTATAGATATAGGCACGATTTGTAGCATGGTAGGTCTATCCGTGTTTGCAGGCTCATTCTTACGTTGTGTATCTTCGTATTCCTTTGACTTCGAGAATAACCAGAAAATTCTTGATTAAGCGAAAGTTTTATGCAGGATGATAGTCTCGCTTTCTTAGTTTTATTGTGTTGCATTAAAATTATACCTCTTAGAAGGGCATTCGGCGTTAAATTGTGAATCCAGATTATTCTAGGTTTTATATTCTGATTGATATATTTCTTGATTTAT
>JAQFYQ010002457.1:0-11681 GCA_034694885.1 Buchholzia appendiculata
ACGTCCGTACGGACGTCGTACGGCGTTTTCCGTACGGACGTCGTACGGCGTTTTCCTCTCGTGGGAACAGCACTTAACGGTACATTTCCTCAGACTCAGGACACTTGAGTCACTAGTTAAGTTATCACAGCTCACTGACTTGAGATCTGACTTAAACTTAATCAGTCGTTATGTGACTCTTGAAGTGCGTCGATACTTCTTCGGCGACGAATTTCGAGACTTCTTGGCAGTCCACTTATGTCTTCGTAATCCTCGATAGGATCTTCTGGATGGACGCAGCTATACGAAGCCGTCAGTCTGATGCAGTCGACTTTTCTTGAGAGTACTGGCTTGTACGACTGTCTTATTTTTCTTCGCGGCCTCGACGTAGGACTGTCACCGGTAGTCGGATGTCGTGTGCTCTCCGCTGCAGTTGGCGCAGTGGAGCTACTCAGCCGAGGATCCCTATGACCGGTGTCCTTGCCCGCATCGTCTGCATCACTCCTCGCTGGTACATACGGATGACGTATGAGCAAAAGCCTGATATTTGTAGCACTGGAGGAGAGGTACTGCCGATCCTTTGTAGTCCACGGTTCTGTAGTGCTGGTAACCTAGGAACACCCCTCTCTCCAGCGCCTTGGTTTTCTCTTCGGCCGACTCGCGGGTCATTTTGACTCCAAGTCGACAGGCTGTGCTGTGCTGTGCTGTGCCTGTCTGTGCTGAGATGGTGCGGACACAATTGCGGCCAAGTTCTTCCTCGACGTCTGCTGCCCCCACTGCAGGTTCACGTTCTTGTTGCCGAGTCCCTTTGTCGGTTGGAGCGATAGTCCGTCTGCTAGGCGTGTTTACAGCAGCTTTTTCCTGTCTTCCTCCCTGTTGAAGAAGACCAGGACCGCTCTACTCTTGGTTGGACCGTCTTGCGCACGCGCCCGCGCCTGCCCGCCCTGGAGGAGCTTCTTGACGGCTATCGGGTTAGCCGTTGCTAACTTGTCTGCTCCCACCAGGTTAGTCTTAAGCTTTATGTCCCGCGGTCGGCGCTTGCTTCGTCGAGCTGTCCTTCTCCATGCTCGTGCTTAGATCTGCAGCCAGAGGTCTCAGGCACTTGTCTCAGGTCGTTGCAGCTTTCTTCGCTTTCCGTATTGGTTTTCCGGCCATTGTGAAATTTTCGCCATCGTCCGAGGCCGACTCGTATGATGAGATATCAATCGGCGATTCTCTGGTTCTCTTCGGCGTCACCTTGGTACCCGCTTCGATTTGAAACTCAACTCTCTGGGCAGCCCAAAGGTACTTGCTGGCTTCCGGATGTTGAGCATCGAATTTGGCGACTGCCATCTGGATCGCCAGCAGGAGGTCCGTTGTTGTCTCCGCCTCATGGAGAGCTGTGAGAACTCCTGTTCTCAGTTCCTCACATAGAAATGCCTCTTCTGGCTCCGTATCTGCCGGTGTGCTATGGACGGCCATGTCCGATTTTGCATAGCCCTTAGAAAGACCGATGCTCGAAGCAGGAGTGACAGGGCAGTTTGCTTCAGCCAGCCTGCGGCGTAGAGCCATGCGTTACTATAAAGCCATGCGTTAAGGGACAGCGAATAGACCCCTCTCACACCCCACGGTTGAACTACCATCCTATGTTAGCAAACGGGCCGAGTTAATAACGAGACAGACTAATCAATAAAGAAACATCCAGCTATGTCAGTTAAGTTCAAATTGCTATCAAACTTCATCCTCTCTGTAAACTTTTGACTAATGAGATCATTCTCGAGATCAGCTTCTGCATAGAAGAGGAACTAGCAGTGAACCTAGCCGAAGAAGAGGCACCTAGAATTCATTGTTTAACAACAGGATGACTTCGATGGAGATACTTTAAGATCAAAAGATACTTAACATAACATTTTATATTTTTCTATATAATATAGTTGTTCATGCATATTTAAACAAATTGATGTAATTTTGTTCGCAATTATTTCTTTACAAATACTATAATGGCTCTTTTATCATAACATTGAAGAAAGTTGAGAGCTCATAATATTTCTTCAACATTGATGAATTTGCATTAGTTCTGAAGAATAAATATCGCGATATCGATTCACATAATTTCGTAACGAAGCTACTGACCCTTGTTACACAGTAGCTGATACAGACTATTATTGAGGGCTGCTTGTTATGCAATGTCTACACTCTACACGATAGGTACCGACAAGATAACTAGTGTGATACAGAGACTATTATTGAGGGCTTGTTGTGCAACGTCTACACTCTACACGATAGGTACCGACAAGATAACTAGTTGAGTGTAGGGCCAGAAGGGAGGTCTCAAAGTGTGGGGTCGGCGCCCTGCGCCGGTCCTCAGTATGGTCGGGCACAGATCAAAAATTTTCACGGTTATTGTCTTTCACGGTTGAGAAGCTACGTGACGTGACTACCTCAAATATGATACAATGACAATTCGGATTGACGCACTCCACGGACGGTGTATTCCAGGTTCATATGAACCGTACATTCATATCTCTATTTTGTATTGAGTATTAGATTCTCTATTTTGAAGTCTCTATTCGTATTCTTATGTTTACGATGAGTGATGATCTGTTTCCTATATTTTTGCGAGATAATTGACGATTTTGAAAAAGAAGTTGAAAATATTATTCTGATAAATAATATTTTACTACTACTACTACTACCTACTTATTTTAACTTAATTTACATATTTCACAATTTATTTGCTGCTAGCTGATAACTAAATTTTGACCTTGAGCTTGACCTAAATGTGTTTCGTTGAATTCTTGATCTCAACATTTTAACCAAACAATTGCAGCGTGCTTAACAATTGGGCATCCTCAATTCATGTGCATTGGAATGATTCGATCTGTGTATTTGACCACTTACGGTCCTAAGGAGTCAGATCTGACCCTCAACATCTGCAAATGAACGCTATGATATATACAGCCATGTTAGAATTTCTCCAGTCACTAAGTTGACTATTTCAAACTGAAAAATAAAATCAAGTGAGCTTATGCCCCTTTGCTCATTTTTTTGCACATTTCGTCTGCTCATCCGCTACACTAAGACATTTCCGTGGCTCACATGATATTCCCGCATCACACGCTGAGAAACCCGGGACTAATTAAACGTTTAACCTCATTGGTCAAATATATTTTCTGAAGAAGATATCGCAGCCAGCTCTACAGAAAATTAAAATCAAGTAAGCTTTTGCCCCTCTGCTCATTTTTAAGAATGCATCATCCTTCCCACATAATTTCATTGGAAATTCATTGGAAGTGTGCTAACAAGCGCATACATAGAAAACGAAACAAAATCAATACACTCAGCAGTCGCTCCGCTGTTGTTTTTTGCTCAACCGGATTAAACCGATGGGTTTAGAAAACATCGTGGACGGGTAAATGGACTGGTGAGACGATCGAATGCATTTTGTTAATGAGACAAATTTATTCTATTTACATGAGCTTTGTTTGTCCACTAATTTTATTAATGGCCAGTTTCTAATGAAACTGCAGGGATTTCAACCTGGTCTTAAATTCCTTACAATATTGATTACGAATGAAACTGTAGGCGTTTCAATTTTCAACCTGGTCTCAAATTTCTTAGCATATCTTTTATCTTACTCAAGCATAGTTTATCAACCACTAATTCTTGTCCTTCTTATTTCACCACTGCAGTGACGGTGATTTTTATGATGGTGGATTCGAACTTAGAAAGTGCAACCTTCCGTAATTTTAATCATCATTCTTGTATAAAATGTAGTGAGCACCTATACAAATGTTCAACCTTTATTTAAAATAGTGCATTTAGTTATAGAGCTAGCTCAAATTTTGTGTGCACTTGGATGTCCCCTAAATCTGGCTTCAGTACTTGAAAATATACCAGTTGAGGATTCACTCATATCTACTACTCATGACTGACATGAGTAGTACGTCTATTGTCGGTTCTAACACACTCTGACCTTGGTCCTACAGGCACTAATTAGATCCCATAGTGCAATTCAATAATCGGATAATCTAATTAGTAGTCCCACGATGATCTTTACCGTGCAGCGGTTAATTGGATAATTTAATTAGTGGTCCCAATATTGGTCAATTGAATATACTAATCAGTTCTTTCCCACGCATTTGATAATTGAATAATCTAATCAGTCAATCTCGCGGAGGCCGGGGGGCAACTATCAAACAAATTGATGAGAAAGACCTGAAAGAGATTGCTAATTTGCTATGGCACAATGAGTGTCAGTAGATATAGTTTACTGATATTTTAAGCGCAGCCAATTAGTACATCTCTCAGGGTAATAAATCATGCACTCCTATCATCTCTGAACTAATAATAATTCATCTATAATTCGACAGGTCGTTTAACCGGCACCACAGCTGCTAACTCTGTCATGTGGGACTTAATTATACCTCATCTATAGTCGGACCGACTAACCGGCGCCTGGGCTATTGACAAAAATATCTCCCTCGCACTCTCTGATTAGTTGGTAATTAGATATTTAAATTCGATGCACAACGTTTTTTGTATTCATTCGCAATAGTTCTCGTATTCTGTTAACAGCACAATAATTCCTAAAAGATCGCACGAGAATTCTAAGGTAAGTTTTACAATTGATTCTATACTTTTGTACTGCTAGCAAACAAATTATTTGTAGAGCTTACAGGATTGAAATTATTTTATTCCTTGTCAACAATTGGATATTTAAGCTAGCGAAGCAATTTCTTCGGTTCTAATTTTCAAGTATGTGGATACGCGATACGCATATATCGCGTATCGGGATCGCGATACGCATATATTGCACTTCCACGGGATACGCGATATATGCGTTTTCTTTGCTTTTGTTTCCTTCATCCTGTCTACATTTTCCAGTTCCAGCGAATGTCTATTCGCTGGAATTTCTATTCATGTAAGCCGTAATGTACTGAATTTTCGCATAACTCGGTTAGATCGGTCTTATATAGTGACTCTCTCCGTCGAGATATACCTTGATCAAATTGAGATCGTGAGGTTTGAAGTTGAAGGTATTTTTTGCATAAGTTCCGTTGAACGTGTCGTTATCCACGCAAGCTATAACCAAGCGATTCTGCAAATTGTCCACTAAAAAATACTCCCTCATAATTCCTAAGTAATCCATATTGCCCGTAGCAATGTTAAACGTCTTGCGTCTTTATACGTCTTCACTTACTTTACTTCGGGTTTTCTTTCTTCTTGATGTTTCTGTAGGACGACTGCGGCGTAGGTCGTCATGTTGTTAGGCAAGGCGGTGGTAGTGACTGAGGCAGGCATGGAGTGGCATAATTGTAACTATGAATTCGGCCCGATAACCAGAATTCGAGATTGGGGGTTAACCCCGGGTGCTGGCGGTTTGATTGCTCATCCACTGAAGAGCATATTTCCTAAATCGTTTGTTGTCCATATGCGAGTTCCTGATCTGTGAGCTATCTCTATTTTCAGGATCGAAGTACCCTCTGAAGTACGAGTGTGAGCTTCCCTCTAGGATGGAGACAACCAGAGCCCTGATATGCTAGACGCGTCTGGATTGCAGTGATTCTAGCCCAAGTGCAGCCTGGAGAGGAGCAGAGTGAGCTCTAGGATGAGAACTGGTGATGACTTTCAAGGTTATTATTTGAACGACATCCAGCTTGACGACAACAACATTATGTAGTGAAGCTACAAACTTGAGCAGATCTCTGGATAAATATGGCGAAGCTCGTTTCAACATGCCTAGCAGACCAAGACATTTGGTGACGTCAGATTCAATGTGTTTGGACTTTGTAAAGTGTCGGTCCAGATTCACTCGGAGCAGCTTGACTTCTTTGACTGGACTGATCGAGAATTTGTCTAGTACTACACAGTAGTCAGCACGTAGCTGTCGGCGGGTGGTCTTGAAGATAATGAGTTCAGTGTTCTTGAGATTGATTTGCAGTTTTTGTTTAGGCACCAACAAGAGATCCCGAGGCGACTTCACCCATCTGGAATTCTCCTTGGGCAGCCAGGATCGCAAGCTCGCAACTCGATTTGCTGCGGAAACCAAATTATTGGTCTGGTATGATTTGATTCGAGTCGCAGTAGTTCCCAAGCTGACCAGCTACGGTTTTCTCTAGTGCTCGACTGAGAATAGGGAGAACCGAGATTGGCCTATAGTTGTTCAGTTCGGATTTGGAGCCTTTTCTCTTGTACATAGCACATACATTGGCTCTTTTCCACACCGAAGGCACATTGCATAACTGGATGCTGCTCGGTAATGTTTGGGGCTATTGCATAGGCCAGCTTGCATATGACAAATGCAGATAGTTCATGAGTCGGTGTGTCTCGTGTCACTCGATAGAGTGACACGAGACACGCCGACATACCTGGACTCGTGTCGCTGTATCTACCTGGACTCGAGTGAGGAATTTAGCAACAGATGCAGTGTTGGTTAGATGGATGTCAAACTTAGACATAGGAGTGAAGTGGTCAGTTTCATATGCGTCAATGTCGATGGTTAGCAGGTCACACGTCAACCAGTTCAGAAAAGTACTCGTTGAGCTTGTCTGCAACAGGAGTGTTGCTCTGGATCTTGGGTCTGGATAATGCAGCTATTCTGATGAAATTCCAGGCATATTTGACACGATTACTGTTCAGAAGGTCTAACGGGTTACTTGGCGTTACCGTTTTCACACGCTTTCGCGCGCACAAAAAATACAGTGGGACTCAGATTAATCTTCCTCATCAACATCTTGCATTTGAGAATCTTTATCTTGAACCCCGGGATAGCGGCATTAGACATTAAACAGAAAGCATTCTTACGTCTCACCAATCTTATGCGCATAATAATATTGCTTTGGTAAGAACTTGTCTTGACAAAAAACAAGTCCGAATGAATTGTTTCCATCATTTCCCCACCGTTCGCCCGTTTTAAAAAACTCGTGTATTTACTGTAGCCCGACATTACGCGTATTTGCATCGTGAGTATTAGCGTCTTCAAGACTTCCTTAACATCCTTGTAATAGAGGAGATGAGTTGCGATTGTTTCGCCGCTGGTCCGTACGTTAGTAGAGTTTCCATGTAACTCCTGTATGTATACCTATTATTTGTGGAAGAAACCAACGTGCAGTTGAGTTATATTTCAACTTCAGAAAATAGAGAATGTAGTAACAGATTATCAGTCCGACTTGATGCGTATTGTCAATGTCTTGTCCGTTCGCTCCAACAATCATTTATTTTATTTTAATTTATTTCTTCAAAACTGACACAATCATTATATTGTAAGTGCATACATGCAATAACATTAGTCAATTTTTGGGACATCAGGCCCGGAGGCAACTAATGATGCCCATGGATACGAAAAAACACACGCATAATAAACTAGTACGCACATAGACAAGTACAGTAACTGTCAACACAACACGCAAAATAAACATTGACAATCATTGCTTTAACGTAGAATTTGCCAAGTCTATGTAATCCTGTCCCGAACCACCGATGGAAAATTCGATAGGCGTAGCATCAGAAAGGCTGGCAATCAAATTAATTTCAAAAGTATTTCCCGATTCTATGCTCGTTAGAGTTGTCAAAACCGCAAAAAATCTTAATTCAGATTTCGTACGCTCGCAGCTATCATCGTGAACAAAAGCCATCTCTACAAACGATCGAAGTTATATTTAGTAGTTTTCTTCTTCTTCTTCTTCTTCTTCTTCTTCTTTTTCTTCTTTTTCTTTTTCTTCTTCTTGAATTTCACCGATTTTCTAATTTTCTTTCTCTTCAAATTTTCGATTACCAATTTGATCCTCTTAGGGGTATGTCTCGCACCGCTACCAGATTTTGAACTGAAATTTCTGGGGAAACGAAGCCATTTATAGCATCACCGACTCTCTTTGTAGCCGATTCGCCAAATTTTTGTCCATCCGCTACATCGGTCGATATTTGTGCACCGGTTCACAGTGACTGTTTTCCGAAAAATCTAGCCCTCGTTTGAGAATGGGTACAGCGGATCTAAACCCGAGAATATGCCTCCGAGTCCGTGCCAGCGTTGTTGTCTATTACATTGGAAAACTGGTACAACTTTTCCGGACTGTCGAACGTAATAGTTCTCGTACATACCTCTACTCGCATCGCAGCAAAAAAGTTTTTTTTCGTTTTTACATTAAGTACGGGTCTTGGGATTTCTTAAATTCTAGTTTTACTACTAGTTCTCCAGATTCAAAGGGAATTTTTTTCTCCGAAGCAATCTCTGATATCGATTTCGATAGAACCGAAATGTTTTTTTTTCTGCAACGAAATAAATCTGGGCGTGTCGAATGTAGCGTGCACAATTTCGTTCGAACCTCCTCCTTTGGCACCTACTATTCGAAGTAAAGGTGCTTTCGTATCCCCTACCGGAGCTTGTTCTAATACATCGCTGTATACATACAGGCTATTCATACCTCCGTGTATGTCACAAGCGTGATCGCTATACACCCTGATCGTAGATACATAATTCTGGTTAGTCAAACGAGTCCTCGAGTTTGAGAAAAATATATTGGTATATTGGCGAGAATAGGAGAAAATACTAATTTAGTAAGGTGATAAATCAATGCTAACTTTCTTCTTCACGTCATCGCAATGCAATTTAGGTAATCCATAATCGTGTAATCTCAAAGGACCACTTCTACTCTCCACAACCACTTTTTTTTATCTTCGAAAGCAAAATGCACATCGTCAAAACCACCAGGAGGTCGAGACACTTTATCGAATATCGAATCTATTCGATCATTTATAGCTCGTACTATATCTTCCATCGAATCGTAGTATCCATGCGGATTATTTGCGGTGACCTTAAAACTATCTTCGTTATCGAATTGTTCTTGGTACACACCTCGATATTTTTCATAGACGGGACAGTCCATACATGATACTCGAAAAACCCTTGTTTTTCACCTAGCGTCACCCCGAACGAGGAAAAATAATTTCTGAAAGTCCGACTTCCCATGATCCATCCAAATCTATGACGGAATGTAATCGAATTGGGAATCGAATCAATGAATTATGAGGATCATATTTTTCGGAACTATTACTCGGTAGAGTCAGGTAGAAATGAGTTATTCTTCTTTTTAATCTTCGAATTGGGAAGTAAATAACCTACGCTCGCGCTTAACATAGACGCCCAAAGAGAATCTTTATCTCCGTTGTTGATACTGAGGTTAACTACGCAGAATATGACGATAATCTGACAAAAATATACAAACACTTCTTTCGGAATCTTACCGCAAGCGGTACCCCACATCTCACGACTGACTAGTGAATGGCTCATTATGTTTTTTGACATAATACTATCAGTCCAAAACGTTTACGCTTCTTAAGAACCTTTTCTACTTTATACACGTCGTCTTCTTTAATCACTTTTTGCAACACTCCCGCAAAATTTTTCGTTTAACCGCTTCTCCGTCGTTATTTCATAAGTACTCGGATCTGTGGGGTGTCGTTTAACCATAGTCAATATTTCTTGCGTCCAATGGCTAAGTATCCCTGTTGAAAAGGTCTACGAGCTTCGCTGATTCTCACTCGATCATCGATATTAAATTGTAATGTCGTTGGCAGTCGTTTTGATTTATATAGGGATTTTCGAAAGAGGCTCTAGTTATCTATAGTAACGTCTATGGGTCTCATCTTGATACTGCTATGATACGAGTGGCTGTATCCGATCATCAAATCAGAAAGATGTCTACGTATCGCAAGGTCGATTCATGAGTAAAATAACGAAACATTTATCTTTGATAGTTCTGTTGAGACGTTCGCAAACGTTAGCCTTGATATTATCGTTTTCCGTAGTATAGAATTTGATGCTATTCTGACTCAAATAGTTCTGTACCGGTATCAAAATTTCGTACCTTTGTCTGTATGTAAAATTGTCGGCTTGTTACCGTGTTCGGTAATAATTTTCTCAAACACGTTTCTCACTAAGCTTCCAGTTTTACTTTTAGCGCCACCGCGTGCGTTCGCTTGGAAAACACATACAGTACAAAACACATCAAGATATATCTATAATCGTCATTAAATCGCGATAAAGAACTTAGATCCACCAAATCCGCTTGCCATAGGTCATCGATACCTTTAGTAAACGTTCGTCTTATACGAAAATTAACGCAAATAGGCTTATGTAAAGTATATACGTCTTGTTTAGTCAACCCTTGTTAGCGCTCACGCCTCGCAGCGAAGAGATAGAGAGTTCGCCTCCCTGCAAAGACTGATAGTTTTCGGTAGCAAACCTCGGTAAATTGTCAACACTCCATTGCCTATACAGGAAGGACCTTTGGCCTCCCACCCGTGCTCATCGGTCTAGTCGGTCGGTGGTTGTCTGCGTAGTAATACGTAACACAAATAACCATCGCCAGGACCTGTCTTCGGAGAGAGCACTATGATCATCATCATCATCACTACTCATTCACTCTTTGGCATCCTTTACCTTAGATTCTTTTGCTAAACCGTTTCACTTCTCCAAAAATTCCACAATCGTAATACACCTCATCCATCAACACTCTTCCCAACGAGTCTTTTTCTTTTCCAATCTTTTTCTTTTTCACCCCCTTCTCTTCGATCTTTGGTTCCTTCGTTTTCATGAATTTCAATATAATCGGATCCGTACTTTCGGAGAATCGGTATTGTGAGGCTCTCGGCAATTTCTTTACTCCATTTTGCGAATGCGATATGTTTCTCCGATTACATCGGAGACGAGATCTTGAATATTGGAATCATCGACGGAAACTTGTTTATATATCAACTTTGCATCGGGTTTGAAATCGATATCAGAATCTTTCCAAAGATGCCTCTATGTTCACATCATGATAGAAGATTAATAAATATTGTGAGATGAAAAGTCCACTGATAGAAAATGTTCTGACAAATTTAACTGACGTGGGATATGTTCGCAGTTCGGTGTCTTCATGTGCGTTAATGATGTTATAAGTGCCGTATATAAGTCAAAATTCTCGTTTACATGATACCTATGACATCATCTGCCCATGTTAATCTTTGTCTACCTCTGGTTCTTTTACCACACAATTTTCTTTCCAATAATAGTACATGTGTGCAACATGAGGATGTCACTGGATCCTCTGAAAACATGACCAGAAAATTATAACTTCCTTTTTTCATACCGTTTAAGAAGTTCAAATTTGTATTCATTCTTTCTCTAATTTGCTTATTGGTAACTTTGTCCTTCCAACTCATCTTCAACATCCTCTTGCAGCACCAATGCTCAAATGCATTTTCTTTTGTGGCCATGGCTTTCACGTTCAGCTCTCACATTTATAGTCCAAAATTGAGTAAACGTAACAGTTTAATAATCTCAACTTGGTTTGAGGCTTGATATTTCTCCTCATTACCTCTTTATTTTGCCAAAAAACACCGATGCCATCGCTATTCTTGACTATAAGTCTTCCTCACATCTTCCATCTTCAGTGATCCAACTTCCCAGAAATGTATACCGAGCAACTTGTTCAAGAACAGAGTTGTCTAAACTTATTTGGAGTGGTGTGCTTCCTGTTTTATTAAAAACTTTATTCTTTTTTGCATTTATATAGACATCCAATATACTAAGCATGTCTTGTTAAATTTATTCACCATCTGTTGCAGCTTTCTCCTTGAGTCATCTACTAATGATGCATCGCATTCTGTCCATAGTAATATACGGGGGTTCACCTCTCGTACTGAGCCCCCAGAACCAGCGCCTTTTGCTCTCGATTTTA
>JAQFYQ010002458.1:0-11681 GCA_034694885.1 Buchholzia appendiculata
AACGCTAATTCTTGGAAATTACGGGACAATTTTTGAAAATTCTTTGAAACTAGTCGTGTAGGGTGATGACGTGAGGTTGACTGGAGAGGGCGTCACAAAATTCTTGACTTTGACTGGGCGGCTCGTTAAGCCGGGCCTTAAGATCTTGACCTACTTGGGTCGCTCGCTGTAAATAATTTAAACGTGTGGTGTCGTCGCATGCTGCCAACGACATCGTCAACTGCATACGACATATGCTTCACTCAGTGGACAACGTGATCACAATTATCACTCAATCAGAATCCAGCTTTAGAGAAGCAATCAAAAACCTGTCGGTCTTATATCAGACTACCGAAAGCTGATAATTAAAATTCAACAGAAAAAGTTTTTTGCCTAGGGACAGCAAACGCAAAGCCTCTATATTTCTTCCCCTCCCCACACCACCCTCTTTCCCTTCACTCTGTCCCCCTCTCTCCCCCCACTGTCTCCCGCTCCGTCCCTCTGTCTCCCTCTCCCTCCCCCTTGCATGCAGTAGAACATAAACCTTCGTCATCTAAACCTCAAGCTGCCGCCACCTGTAATGTCAATATTTTCCCCTATCATAACACAAACTCCATAGGTTCAGAGAGGAGCAGCACAATGCTTTTAAAATCCAAGTATCAATTTAATGCTACATGCTCTGTATTGACACAATGAATTCATTCTCCAATATATTTTCTCTGTGCAATTTAGGATAAAGATGGAAATTTGATTTATGTAACTGCCGACACGTTGGCTTGGGTTAACTTTAATGTCAGCAAGTCTGATAAATTCCCTCTCCCCAACCCCCCCCCCCTCCCAATACCCCATCCTGCTGATTGATTTCGTTTACATAACAGTCACAATATGCATTGCCATATAGGGTCCTCAATCACCCCCCTCTAAGGGCTGTTGGAACATCCCCAAGAAAACATAATTTTCAGCTATAAACTCTCCCCCATCCAGGCATTTAATCCTCACTAGCGCAAACCTCCCCCATGCTCAAATATGGAACAGCTGCTTCATCAACCCCTGTGGTAGAGCCCCTGTTGCCATACAAAATGATTTCCTTGTGCAAGCACTGGTTAAAGAATGAAAGAAAACCAAGTTAGGTTTCAATATTTAGGGACAAGAAACAGTCTTGTTAGGTCATACCTTTCAGTGGAAGTCACTAAGCCGGTGGATGCGACACCGGTTTGATTCTTCTCCAGCAGAACAGTGCGCCCATTGTCTGCTACAACACACACATACACACCAGTCATTACAAACACATTTACAGTGGTACACAAGGGAGGGCCTATAGTTCAACAAGTAGGACATAATCTACACCGGCAGAAACAAATACTACTACACTAGAAATATAGGCCTACTACACACTACAACACTCGTTACACTGGAACAGTGTGCCAAACAAATCTGCTACAAGTTAAATAAAAGAAAAATTAAGGAAAAGTACAGTTAATGCAGAGACTAGCTTCTCTTGAAGCCCTGTAGTCTGAACTCGAACATCAGTGCCAGCCTGTGTATAAGTCTGTGTATCACGTGCCAAAAATCATAAACATCTGCAGCACTTGACATTATTTAAATCATTAAAAACAAGAAGACAAAGTCAAGCCAAACAGAAAACAAGTCAAGAAATTAATGAAAACTGTAAAAATATATATCTTCAGTCTCGCTTAGATAATAGCAAGCAGCTTATAAGTCCGTTGAGCAGCTGGGTCGGAATCTGTGTCTGCACGATGTAAAGTAGGACTTCTTGTACACAGCTACAAAGTATATAATACTAATTAGAACTGAGAAACAACCAATGAAATGGCTTCATAGTCTGCAATATACTAGGCCTACATATTATACTTAAACTATTCATACAAAAGCGAGCGGCATAAATGCGGCTTCAATTACGCATCTTCATTATGTGACATGATTAGAAGCCAGCGGATTACCTATAAGCAATGATGTAGTCCTTGGCCTTGAGAAAAATGCCTTGACTACATCACTGCCTATAAGCATGCAAAATGCAGGCTTCTTTAAAAGCATGCAGCTTCATTAGAAGCTTGTAGATTATGCGGCTTGATTACAAGCACACGGCTTTACCAGTGACGGCAATAAGCATGCAGCTTCACTATACGCATGCTGCTTCTATATAAGCATTAAAGCATGAGGTTTCACTATAAGCATGCGGCTTCACTATAAGCATGCTGCTTCTATATAAGCATGAGGTTTCACTATAAGCATACTGCTTCATTATAAGCATGCAGCTTCATTATAAGCATGCTGTGTCCTTATAAGCATGCGGCTTCATATACGCATGCTGCGTCATTATAAGCAAGCGGCTTCACATAAGCATGCCGTTTCACTAGAAGCAAGTACTTTCTTTACTAGAAGACTAAAATTCTCAACAAATATTAGCAAAACGCTTTACCGACATGGCATCATTGGTCAATGGTCATCATTGCATAAAAGCGTTATCAAAACAAAACCCACAGAAAATCAATCAACCAAATCTACACTGTAGATTAGTAGAAACCAAACAAACCATCCATAGAAGACCAATGTAAATTTAATGGAAAAGAGAGGAACAGGCATAGTGAAGGCTCAAATACAGAATACCATCAAAGCCTAAATCACAGTGAGAAGCCATACAATGATACACACACACGTGCTTACTGCTCACGTGACTTTTAATAACGATCTACGCCTATCGGTTCAGCGAAGAAAGAGACTTATGCCAGCATTGGATTCATCTCTAAGCTTTATCGCAAACTGTGATTTAGTTTCAGGAACTAGATTCGTCTCGTAAAAAAGCAATCTCAGTCCAATGTCAGCGAGGAGACGTGAGGCCGTATTTTTACTAGTCTACCTTGACAGAACTACGATTACAATATTTGAAGCACATAAAACTTGATAAAAGACCGGCATAAATATCCGGCATTGTCATTTGGATTACTTCACCGAACTTGATCGAAGACTGGCGTAAATGTCAGTCAGTAAAAAGGTGACATGCTGTCTGCACTGCTGCAACCTCTTACATTCACACGGTACTACGACAATGCCCGGTATCAATATCGCACTGTAGAATCCAGGCGAAATTAACTTTATTCACTAATACTGATCAAGGCCCTTATCTAATTTTATCTGCCTTACTCTGCCATTCTCTGATCTGCTCTGCTTTTTCTCCTTAACTTTGCCTTCTCTGTATTTCTCTGTATTTCTCTTTCACTCTCAGTATTACCCCTGATCCTAAGATACTGACGCTAAATGCGTCATAACAGTTCTGGCAACTTTGATATGGTCAAGTTTCTGAACCTCTTTCATGCTTAAGATCATTGAGTGTTTGTATACAAAAGTACAAACTTTATGGGGTGTCATGTCCCTAAGAAGGCCCTCTAGATCAAGCCAGCTACATCCTTACAAGTTGGGTGCAACAGGATCTTGCTACTGTTCCATTGATGAAAACAAGGCAGGCGAACGGTTGGCGTCCGGGGACAAAAGCTTCGCCATGAATAATTAATTACATTGCAGCTTGACAGTTACTATTTTTATTACATACAATAAAATAATTCTATCTCTCCGCTGCCTATCTTATCACTCATACAGTTGCACAGCTGCTACAGCCGCTGCTGCAACTACAGCTGCTGATAACGCTACAGCTGCTACTGCTCCTACAGCTGCTGCTACTACTCCCACTCCTACAGCTGCTGCTACCACTGCTGCATCTGCTGTTACTACTGCTACAGCTACAGTAACTGCTGTTACTACTTCCACTGCTGCAATTGCTGTTACTACTGCTACAGCTACTGCTACTGCTGTTACTACTTCCACTGCTGCAACTGCTGCTACCAATGAAACTTCAGTTGCTCATACTGATGCTGATGTTGCTCTTCTGCTACTTTAGCTACTCCTAATGATGCTACTACTATTACTGCCACTGCCGTTTCTGACACTGCTACTACTGCTGTTGCTAATGCTACTACTGGCAGAGCTACTGTAGCCACTAGTACTACTGAAGCTGCAGCTGCTACAACTGCTGCAACATTTCACAACAGCAGGGAGACAAGAAACTATACAGCTAGTCAGCAGCTGTATTGCTCACCACTAGCAGAACTTCAATCAATGGAAAGAAAATTGCATCCAGTTTATGACCATCATTAAACTGATGTAAAAATATCACCTCATCGCCCCAGTCCAAAGCCTTCTTGTTCAAAACGTCTTTCAAACACATTATTATCACTTGTAAGGGCCGTTGTTTATGACCTTACTGAGAATAAGCTAGAGAGTCATTATTTGAGTCCATCACTCATTCATCTTTCATCATTCATGGTCCAGACTGGAATCATCCATAGTTAGTATCATGGCTAGGTAGTAAAGTGGATTGGATGTTACAAACCTCTGGAAATTAGGAGGGAACTGATCGCAAGCAAGATTACAGTGCTTAAACTCAGCAGAGCATAATCATGGCATGTTGGATTGTTGGATTGGAGCAAAGTTTTACTGCCGGATGCCCTTCCTGACGCCAACAGTATCGCTGCCGGCTGCTCGTCATGTCGAGCCAATGGCGGAACATGGTGGGTCTATTGTGAAGTCCGACACCACTGGGCCCAGTTTATGCAATCATAACCAAAGCTGATGCATTCCAAAAATAAATCTACCCGTTATGCCTTAATCACATAATTGACACTATATTGATTAAGCTTTTATACAATTTTAAATTAATTAAATGATTAATAATTTTTCTTTTCTTTATAATAATAAGTTAGCTAAGTATACTAGTTCCAAAGTAATGCAGATATATTATGGGTGGGAAGGGGAAGTGAGTGGGAGGGGTGGGAGTGGGAAGTAGGTGGAAGGGGGGGGGGCAGAGGGTGTAACAGCCAGAAATTAGACAGAAAGCCATCAATTCCAACTTGTCATCAATGACGTCACTTACCAGACACTCGTCGATGATGTTGAAGACTGGAAGCGTCCTGACAATAACAAACAAACAACACACTGTCTTGTACAGCAAAATAGCAATGGAAATAGGTATTACTCTATTTATAACAGAGATACGAATCACACATAACATACTAGTCAATAATGCAGACACACTGCAGAGTAAACTAGTGTACAACAAGATTGCGCGGCTAATCTGCATTTATATTTTAATCTTATAATTTTTATTCATGCCAAAGAATAAATTGTATAAACGCATATATTATTTTAATCTTATATTCCAAAATGTTGAGAGGGTACACCGGCTGACAACAGGGACTGACAACAGATTTGTGCATTGCAGTGTGCAAACATGCTACCAGTCTAATTAATTAATACAGTAGAAAATTTAAAACAGGCAGCTGACCACCATTGCAATAACACTGACAAGTTGTCAACAGTTAGCACACAACCTGCTTTGAACAATTCTACTCAAAATGCACTGTTGGTCTAAAAAAGATGCAATTTTTGGAATCCACTTGCCCAAAAATAAAAACAGAAAATGTCAATAAAAGATGTTACGAGATGACAAGGGAGATGAACAATCCAGCAATGGAATTGTCAGGCCAGACCTCAGATGTCATCACATGACATCACATCACATCACATGACAGATGTATGACAATGCCGTAACGTTGTCACTTCGTTGGCCTAACATTGTGACCATATGACAATGTTATATAAATTTGTCATATTATTCATTGTCATCATACTACAATGTTATGACAATATCATTATCACATCAATGGCTTACCATTGTCACGATATGACAACGGTATGACAATGTCATTGTCATGTATCACAATCCAATAACACTCTACACAACCTTGAGACGTGTTACTCGGCAGAACGTTGGGATAATATTGAACCAGTAACAGAAATTTGTAGCCCGGAGGGGAGGGGGGGGGTGAGTGAGTGTATGTGGGTCGGTGGGGTGAGGGGCATGGGCCTCCCCAGTCTTCTGTACAGTGACGAGGGGTGAGGGGTGGGAGAGCCTACCCAATCTTAACTTGACTCCATATAGCGCGGTAGTTCACAAATGAACGTTAAAGTTAAAGACCGTGTTTGACTGTGCTGTAGTCAGTAGTCCCACATAGACTTGGCAACACATGCCGTCATTCACACAGAGGGCATTCACAGCAGGCTCAGTTCAGTCACGTTAACCTTATTGTAAGACAGAGAGCTTTTTCTCACAATGCTCTCTCTCTCCATACTTAATGAACAGAGCTAGTCGACTGCAGCATGTGTGCCGCAGCGGCCAAGTCACTGTGAAATAATAACTGTTCACAGTCAAGCGAGCCGTCAATCAACCTTCGAACTGACATTTCGCTCATTCAAAAATTCACAAGGAAGACAGCGAGAGAGACACAGAGAGAGAGAGAGACACAGAGAGAGACAGAGCAAACTATGCACCAGAAAAAAGAGACAGAGACAGAGACAGAGAGAGAGACAGAGACAGTCAGGGACAGAGACAGAGACAAAGAGAGACAGAGAGAGACAGAGGGACAGAGAGAGACAATGCAAAACTGCAAACCATGCACCAGGAAAACAGAGAGAGAGAGACAGAGAAAGACAAAGAGAGACAGTTCAAACCATGTACAAGAAAATGATTGAGAAAAACATAATCATGGTGCAGACCATACTGCTAAAGTACTACGCTTTGTTAAAACCGTCGACAGCCGTCCACACTATCCACTCTGATTCAAAATCATAATGTACTTGTATCATACAAATTCACATCGGCCAAAAATTCAAGTTGGGAGGATAGGCGGATCCATGACTGGGAAAAATTTCTCGTGATGTACAGGAAAACGGCGGTCTCAATATTTTACTAGCGGGGGGGGGGGGATAAAGCAGTGGTAGAAATTCGAAATTTTCCGGCGAGTAGGGAATAAACCATTTCAACAAGTTTAACTGACACTTGGCAGAGGCATGGCCCCGACGTCGCCCTTGGCTCCTAAAAGCGCCCACGTCTCCCTTAGCGACGCCCTTGGCTCCTATCAATATCAACATGATGCTATTAACCTAAATATGACAGCCTAACTTATTCTTATTAAGCACATTATAAACAGTATTAGTATTACTGTTATAATCATTATCAGCAATAATTATTATTAAATTAGCAAAACTTGAAGCAACACATGGCTAGACAAACTACAGTACAGAGTGGAAGCAACAAGGAAAACAAACTGCAAATCAGTTCACAGTACTAGGGATAACAAAGGGTCAGACAGACAGACAGACTAACAGCAGAGTAACAAGGGAACAGACAGAGAGACAGACTAACAGCAGAGTAACAAAGGAACAGACAAACAGCAGAGTAACAAGGAAACAGGTCGAGAGACAGACAAACAGCAGGGTAACAAAGGAACAGGTAGAGAGACAAACAGCAGGGCAACAAGGGAACAGGCAGAGAGACAGACTAACAGCAGAGTAACAAGGGAACAGACAAACAGACAAACAGCAGGGTAAAAAAGAAATAGACAGACAGAAAGACAGGCTCACAGTGGGGTAACAAGGGAAAACATAGAGACAAACAGCAAGGTAACAAGGAAACAGACAGAGAGACAGGCATACAGTAGGGGTAACAAGGGAACAGCCCGACAGAGAGACAGGCTTACAGTAGGAGTCACAATGGAACAGACAGAGAGACATGCAGGGGTAACATGGAAGCACAAGAAGGCACAGATTCATCATCGTGATGGGGGCGACAGGGGCAGCAGGGCAACAAATCACGCGCGCACAGCAGGAACCCCAGATATGAACAGCTACTGAGACCTTGAATGCAGTCGTTGAAATTCGATAACAGCTTAAGCAAATAGACATTGAACTCAATAACAGTAGCACAGAATGCACACAGGATCAACATGTGTACAACTAAATATGAGAAACATCACAATGACCACATTCATTCTTCTACTCAACTAATTCCTGCCCCAGTAAATACAGTATGTGCACGCCCACAACAAGACGTGCACACATACAATACATACATACATACAAACATACTTACATACCAAAATTCAGTACATTGTCAAACTTGCACACACACACCCACACAAACACACACACACACACTCACAAAGTGAGACAGCTAGGACTAGGAGAGAAACGATACATACACAGATACTTACAAGAACACAAGTCTGCATAAACAGATACCAACAGACAGATGGACAGGCAGACGGACAGACAAACAGACAGATGGACAGGCAGGCAGACATGACTAGGAGAGTACACAGTCTACTACACACTCAATTAGACAGAAGAATACTGCTAGACCAACAGAACACATGACTTACAGTTCTCAGGCAGACAGAGAGATATAGTCAGAAACACACAGACAGAGAGATAGACATACAAAAAGACACACAATCTGACAAACAGGCAGACACAGACCAACAAAAAGAAAGACAGACAGTCATGACTACACACTACAGAGACAGACAACCAGACGAACAGACAGACAGACACAAAGACAAATAGATAGACAGGCAAACAGAGAGACAAATAGACAGACAAATAGACAAACAAACAAACAGACAGACAGACAGATACAGAGGCAAGCAGGCAGTCAGGCAGGCATTCAGGCAGCCAGGCAGGCAGGCAGACACAAAGCACACTACACACACACACACAGATACATATGCACAACACTATGTAGCAAACATTGTGCAGAAGTTTGTGGATAATAAAGACAGAAAAACTGAATCTGAATCTGAAATCCAGCTTACCACAGTTGCCGAGTTTGACTGAAAGGAAAACCTTCCCTGATTCTCTGTTCTTGGAGTTATGATGCCTGAGAGTAAAGGAGGTACAGACAGTTCCTACAACACAAACCATCATAAAATATACCAAACTATTATCAGCACTATGGGGGTTGGGGTACAAAAATACCAAATATTCAGTTAGTAGATCAATAACAACTAAGCCTAGATACCCCTTCCTCTCCCTCTTCAAAGAATTATTGGTATTTATATACACTATTATCTACAATTCCAATAATTAGATTTCAATCCTGTGACCGAGGTCAAGGCTTAGTCATAAGCAATACTGGGTCGACATCATGCCGTGATCACAAGACTATTAAACTAGCATTACACAAACTTGAAACTCAACATTACATTCTGGCTTATTATAACAGCAATGCATAAACGATCATATGACCATCACATCTAATAACAACCTTAGACAAAGACAGCAACTTGTTTTCATCACTCCAGCCAAAACGATTGCTTTCAAATCGAAAATAACTATATGTTACATTCACGTTTCACTCGCTAAATAATAATCAATAATTATTTAATTAACGATCACACGTTCTGTAAGGAGTCAGCCACACCAAAGCACTGCCATCAGTCAAGTGAAGCTGGCTGATGGCAGAATTTTGTGAGCTCAATTTTTGTGAACATCTGAATTTCACTTCACTTTTTATGTATTTCACCTTTGTGCTTTCTATTTCTGGATGTAAAAATTGCTGGCATGTAATATAATGTCTACATTATCAGTATGTTGTTCTATATTGGGATGTTTGTTTTGAACTGTCAAGCTGTAGTAGGCCTATTCCCACAGTTCCTTAGCATTGTTATTTATCCCAAGACTCAACGGCCTTGTCCAGACATTCAGCTCTTTAACAACAGTTACTCGTAGCATTTACAGGAGACGCCTATGAATAGGACTTCGAGCAACTTGCACAAACAATTTTGTCATCTATTATTGACTACACACATCATAATTATTCCAAACTACACACGACCAACAAAAGAGTAGTAAAACTAATATAATACAGCAGGCTATTATAATGTAACCGAGCGGGATACACCACTAGGATATTACTGTGTAAAACAGAGTGCAAGATAAGAAGCTACATGGCCAAGCTAGAGGCAAAGTGCACCGAGTGTTAATAAATAAGAGCAGATAACTAAACAAGGTAAAGAGCATTGATCGCTAATAAATTATGACCTGCTGCAGCCATAAGCTACAACTGGCACGTCGACTCCAAGGTCCATACAAAAGCTTTCTTCAAACTGCATCTTATAAATATTTCTGCTTTCAAGTTCAACAAGATAGCTGCAATAAACGATCATCACACTATAGGACATTGTAATGTACTTCAATACTGATTTTCTGAATACAAACTTTAGGCAGTTTCGATTTCTTGCTTGCTTGCTGGCAGCACTAGACACTGACGCTTAGTTTGACAAAGTAGTTAGTTTAGTTGACTAAAGACTTATTGGTCTCGTGGTAATAAACTCATGCAATCTCTCTCTGCATCGGCCTATCACATCAATGAACTGCACTTTAAAATCTCTAAACACATACGATCACATGCACACACATCAACAAACATACACACACGTACACAACTACACATGCAGCTACAAACATGTACACTTAGGCAGACATACAAACCATTAACACTCACACAGGTACAAATCACTTTGCTCCTAGAGCCTACGTTTCATAATAAGGGCAAGCTTGAAGTGAAATCTATTACAATATACAATTATACATTATACATTATACATTATACATTCAACTAACAGTTCAATAATCAACCTGTCAACATGCATTTACATATTATCACATCACGGCTTCTTATCTACTCTCACACTCACTGCTCCTGCTGATAACATCCAACAAACTACCGAGTGCACTGGACCCACACTAAGTTGTAGTCTCATATCGAAATGAAAACACTTTAAATATGTTTTTATTTTTAATGCTAATCTTGGACACAACTACCTCAGGCGGAGTGTGTAGCTCCGATCCATCTAGCCGAGGCTTATAATTATAAGTCCTGGAAGCCATTCTCATTCATCTGCACAAGGCCACTCTCAGCAGGAAAACTAATTGTACCCAGAAGATTGAAATCATTAGCACGAATCGACTTGGGAGGAATTGAAGCAAGCAGATGTGGCGCAATACAGCCGAGCCGGTCAGGCCATTAGAGCCAGGCAACAGGTGCATCTCTCTAAGTGGCGTAGTGGGTAGCGATAGTTTTTAGCTTTCGGCAACATATACAAAATTTCAAAATAGCAATGATCTGTACCATGCCATATAGGAAGTTGATAAAAGCTACAAGCGCAACACAAACATACAGCATTCAATATTGAACAATCCTTGTGATTCAAACCTTGGACACGTTAGGATACTTTAAAGCATACAATTCAAAAGGTAGACAGACAATAGGCGAGCCTCTATTACTATGGACTGGTCCCACCCGAGTGGACTGGTCCACCCGAGTGGACTGGTCCCACCCTAGAGACTCGTCCCACTATACTTGACTGGTTCCACCCTAGTGGACTGGTCCCACTCTAGTGAACTGGTCCCACTATAGCGGACTGGTCCCACCCTAGTGGACTGGTCCCACTCTAGTGAACTGGTCCCACCCTAGTGGACTGGTCCCACCCTAGTGGACTGGTCCCACCCTAGTGGACTGGTCTCACCCTAGAGACTCGTCCCACCCTAGTGGACTGGTCTCACTCTAGTGAACTGGTCCCACTCTAGTGAACTGGTCCCACCCTAGTGAACAGGTCCAACCCTAGTTGACTAGTCCCACCCTAGCGACTCGTCCCACTATAGTGAACTGGTCCCACCCTAGCGACTGGTCCCACCCTAGTGACTTGTGTAATCAAACTCTGACAGTAGTCCCTTTAACACTTTTTTTCCTGCAGCACTTTTGTAACACAGACTAAGAACTTTTGCCCCCC
>JAQFYQ010002459.1:0-11677 GCA_034694885.1 Buchholzia appendiculata
GTCGGTCAGTGTACAACAATAATTATCGACCTGAAGTCAATGATTTTTATTTCATTATATTATTTGTTTACTAGTGCAATTTTTCTTCGATATTCGTCACCTCATTCTGTTGTATATCTCTCTTATTGTTCTATAATTCTATTAGACCACTTGAGTAATGGAATTCTATCAATCATTTGTGCCATTAAGTAATTGAGATGATTTCATGGATTTTTTCATTAGCTTCATCCGACCAATGCCTGATATAACATTACATTTTGGTGTTGCTCAGTAACCCTTTTCCCAGCAAGTACGATAACACTGGAAAAGTCACAGATGCAGTCCTACATACAGTCAGTAGCTCATCGTTATCAGCGAGTGCTATATACAAGGCACTATTTCTTGCACATGACCGGTGTCAAGAAATGCAAGTCAAGTTGCATTAGTTGTCAATGAACCTTACTTAGTTAAGCAAGATCGTTCGCTTCGGCATTCCCGGCGACATATAACTTATCGACATCAATTCTGTCTATTTATACAATTAATAATTTTACAAAATTGTGAAATTATTAATTGTATAAATAACAGAATTGATGTGAAATTCCAGAAATATAATTTTACATTTCTGGACATGTACTGACTGATGTCTCGTTACTAACATAAAAGAAAAGCAAGCAGTATAGAATATTTAATAGCTTATAATAACTATTTACATGTAGTAGACTGTATGATTACTTATAGCTCGGGATATGTAACGGCTGAAAAATGACTATTAGCATGCACTACATTTTTAATATCACTCTGTAACTGTGTAACATCAATTAATTCGCACTGCTTAGCGATTAATTACTGCTTAATAATAAATTAATGAATTCCTTCTGCTTGCAGACCTATATTTAAATATTATAAAAGCAGCCTGAATTTAAGAACTCTATTGTACTCAAAATATCAGCCTCAAAGAGCGAAAATGTAAAAATTAATCATTTGCCTAAAATAAACTTTCAACATTACGTTCAACAATGATTTGTTCTACCACGTAGTGTACTGATTGACTTCGCGTGCTGCAGTACATGAACTTAGTCGACACACGTTCAATCCACAGTTTCAATTCTCTCAAGTCGTATCAAGTTCAACGTAATAAACTTTACACTCCTACTTTCTCTTTCGTTTTACTGTTGAGCACTAAAGTTAATTACTGTCTCTTGCATAATTACAACTCAGTGTATAGCGTGTCTGTCTGTCTGTGTCTGTCGGGCTGTCTGTCTGCCTGTCTCTGTCTGTCTATCATCTATCTGTCTGTTTGTTTGTCTGTCTGTGTATGTTTATGTATGTGCGTGTATACGTCTGTGCAGCTTTTTGTCTGGAAGGAGATATACGAATAATTGCACGCAAATGTGTATTGTTAACTGCAATAAGTGTATACACTTTACATAATTCTCATGTATTTGATATTACAGCAGATTCTTGAGGATAAATCACGTTATAACAACACGAATCACGACATATATTAAAAATAAAGTTTTTATTACAATAATTACTGTATTGAGATATCAACTGTCACACCGACAAAAGTTTGCTGCTAAAATGTCTGAACCTTAAAACGAAGACTTTAAAAAACTCAATTTTATAATTTAGCCAACGTTGGCGAGAGCTGGCCATAGATAGTTTGAACAATTTATCATCTTTGGCAAATCTTGTTGGACTTTAATTATATTTTATATTTGTAAAGGTATTTTAAATTGCCGATGTGTTAATAAAGTTTTCCGATTTTCATGTATTTACATTTTCAAAAATTAATGTATTAACTGTAATTGGTTTATGTTGAGAATCTCAGTATACATCATTCACAAAGCACGACGTATTGAATATCAAAGGGAAAAAATAAGTTGTTTTATATATTTTCCCTCGGAAAATGTGGCAGAATTGGTCGACACAAAAAATTAATTAGAACGACGTCATCGAGGCCAGCGTGGTGAGACCTATTTTTGTGTTTGCAATCTTAATGAAAGCCTCTCTGCTCTGCCTAGTTAACAAGACAAGCGGCAGATTGACCGGAAGTCAATTACATTAATGAAGACGTTTCGATGCAAGCCTGCAGAAGAAAGTCATAAAAACATCCCCTCAAGGAACACAGCGCACTGCACACACGAGTATTTAGACAATATTGTTACCGAGGAGAAATTACAAAACGTATACAATGTAGGTCACTAGGTGTACACAGCAGTAAACACACTGTACGCAGTGTAAACATGAAAGCTTCTTTTTGGAAACAAACCTCAAGAGTTGGCAAGTCTATTAAAACGAATGAAATGGAAAGATGCAATGTGTCAACACTAACCACAATAGTGACATTACTTTCATAATTGTGCGTAATTATCATGGTATATAATTATATATTATACTTTAGCAAGCATGTCATAAATGTTGAATAATGATAAATATGCTCTGCGCGAAGGCTGGTCCGATCGACAGTCACCGATCCACTAAGCCTATGAGGTTAATGTGGGTAGTAGACCAGGGTCCTTACATGTTTGCATTGTAAAAGATGCAGTCGTTTTTAATCAAAATTTCTTGATAATTCGCAAAGAAATGATGACGATGGCAAAAATGTTGGCAAAATTTCACCAGTGAGGAGTTTGTTATGTGCTTAGTTGCATAGAAATTAAACAGCTTGTAATATAAACTAATATCAAAGCAACTCTTATATCACATATAATAAATCAAGAGAGACTTACTTCTGTCTACTGCAACGTCTCTGTCGAAACCATCCGAAGCGTAACCCGGATGAATGCCGCCTCTCTCTGATTGGCCAGGGTTCCGGCGAGAATCGTTGCCATTGGTCCGTTCTGAAAATACTATTTTTCTATTTTTCCTCGTCGACTTCCTCTTTCTTCCGTCCTCCGTGTCGGACAGAGCCTGGTCGCTGTGATACACCGGGTTCTCTCGACTCTGGAAATACTTCCCATGGAACATGTTCGTGTTGTCCTCCACCACGAAACCTCCCTCAGACCCGGACTCAGCAACGACATCGACATGCCTTGGACCGCTCGTCGTGTCGATAGCGTTCCGGATCAGGATGCTTCCTCGGACGACTTGCGGAACTCCGTCAGTTTTGGGATTTCTCACGTCCGCTGCAGATCTGGATCTCTGCCGCGCGTTGTCTGAAGACCTGCCCCGATCCAGTTCGTCGTATTCGGGACTGGTGTAACCGTTCTGGTGACGGTATCCATTCCTCTGAGCGCGGGATTCACCTAGAGGTTGTTGAGCAAAGTAAGTTCTATCATCTCTACCACTGTTTGGTCTGGAATGCCGCGAAGCATCCTGGGTATCATATCGTCTCGGACTAGATCGCCTGCTGTTGTCATGAAGGATATGATTGGTTGAACGCGCCTGATTACTAATACCGTTTCTCATTGGTCGAGAATATAACCTCTGGCTAAATCCGGATTCCTCTTCGGAAGATCCCGCTTCACGACGATCCGTCTGAGTTCTCTTCTGTGTCACTCGTGGACTTCTGTCTGTCTGCGTCCGTATCTGTCTCGTGCCTTCTTGGTTGCTTGATCGTCGTTCTTGTCGCCAGTGCGTTTCGTCATACCTCTCCTTGCTGTCCAATATTCTCTGAGACATGACGTCGCCGTTAATTTCTTCCTTCCGTGAAGATATTTCCGACCCGGGTAGATAGTTGACAGTCATCGTATCGTTAACCTTCATCTCAAACCTAGGCGTTCCAGATCCCTGTCCTCCACCTCGAGCACCAGGAGAATTGGATCCTTTCCCCGCCGCGTTAACTCCAGAGTTTGTAGCGCCAAACGTCGAGACCTTCTCCGTCTCGACCGTCCTCATACGCTGCATCCGCTCATTTAATGCCCGAAGTTCAAGGTCGAACTCGACACGGTCGCTATGGAAACTATTGTTGGTGCTCGAGTTGCGTGTTCCTCCGTGACGTAACGCTGACCTAGGCCGCTGGCTCTCGGCCGGTGAGGATGATGACGTCACTGATTTAATGACGTAGTTGTCACTAGTCGTGGGGGAACTTGTGTGGCTCAGCAGATTTCTGTCAGGCGGTATGTGGACCAGCAAGCTACGGGCGCTGTCTGGCGGTGGGTTACGGGCAGAACTTTGGCCGGAGCCCCCTGCTCGGTGCAACTGGGCCGATCTTCTTCCGTTGGGACCTACGACAGTGGCAGCCGCGAAGTTTTCGACGCTTTCAGTTCCTTCCACGTAGAACGTATTGTTCTGACCCACGGCTTGGAGATGCCTTACATCGCCCACGCTGTTGTGGAAGTCCACGGATTTCAGGGCGACATCATTCAGGTTGTTGTAGCTGCCGACTGAGTTAAGGATTTGGTTTGCTGAACGACTGGCTGGTCTGCTGTGTAGAGCGTTCAACTTCATCTCAATGTGATAGTTCCTGCCATACTTACTGACATCCTTCAACCTTGGATCAATGCCAGTCAACTCTGCCCCACCTAGCAAGTCAACCTGGGAACCATACACGTCACTGGAGTACCCGCCCAGTGGCACAGTACCACGCATGTCTTCCCTGGCGGAGGACACGCCTCCATGGGCGGGACTGTTCAGCTGATGAGATCCCTCGTCAAATCTCGCTGATCTGATTGGCTGTTGAGATTGCATGGGCGTTATTTGTACGGATCTTACACCTCTCATTGCAGCTGATCGAGTTGGCGTGTTTCCAATCAGTTCTGGCTCACTGAACGCAGTGACGTCATCATCGACGCCATTCAAAGCGATCCTGGCGACATGCCGATGAGATCTATCCTGATGAAGACGTTTCACATCAGCACGATCGATGCTACGATTATTGTCCGCGACGAAGTTGCTCTGTTGCTTTCTCTGACTTCGTCGCACATTTGTAATCCGTCCAAATGGAATCTGTTGCTCTCTTGGACTTTCCTTCACGCTGTAGAACAACTTATTACTGACTGGATTGTTTAGCTTATAATACAGCGCATCAGCTAATCTCACAGGATGCGGAAAGTCCGTGAACTCAGTCCCGGAACTGGATATCTCAACGGTGACCGGTTCCCGGTGTTCAGCATTGCCTATGTATCCTGGCCGTCCGTGAGTTGGACTTCCGGTCACATGACCACCGAGTCCGTACAACTTAACGTCTACACGACCGGCCTGTGCTTCCGACTTTGATCGCCCACCAGAGAGTGGCGCCACACGCTTCCGGGCTCGAGTCTTTCTACGCGACCTCGATCCTGTTCTTGTCTCATATTCTCTGTCGGCGGCTCTAGCACGAATCTCACCGGAGTCAGAGAGATCTGAGCTTGACGAATCAGTTTCGTTGTACTTTCCACGACTAGTGCTACGATACGGCGACGCTCCTGCTTTAGCACCAGGCCTACTACTAGGCCTACTGCTAGGCCTACTACGAGGCCTACTACGAGGCCTACTACTGGACCTCCGCTCTAGGCTAGGCCTACGCTCTGAATTCAATTCTACATTTTCTGTCACCTGTTTAGAAATATTTATCCGATTTTTGTCGTCAGTCGATTTATCACGATATACACCGACATTTTTAAGCTGCAGCTGCTGCTGAGAACCCACTGTGGTATCGTCTAACTTGACAAATGTATCAGCTAACAGCTTCGCTCTCTCTCTGCTGTCAGCAATGGCGTCTCGATAACTGTTGTACGTACCGTCCGATTGTTTGAGTACACGACGTTCAGCTGGTACGCTTCCTTCACGTTGTTTAGATATCGATGCAACTAACGGCGACGACGTTGTATTATCGACTAGTACGGATGAATTGTATCTGTCGATGTTGTGCAACTCACCTACCTGCACGGCCTGTGCACGGCCTACACCGCCTGCTGCTGACTCTGCCGCTGCCGTGGCGCCCATTGAGAGGCCTACGTTTATTGATTTCGGCGGCAAATCCTTACTGCTAATCGCAACGTGAGTCGCGTCAGGCTGATACGCGGCGACACGCTGTTGCGGTGGTGTAGAGCCAGGTGGGAGAGGTGGTGGAGGTGGCGGTGGCGGAATTCTTGTATTTGCTGAAGAAGGAGACGATTCAGATCTTATTTCATATTCTGTGTTTTCCCATTCAAGGGGTTCGCCAAATGCCGGGAGTTTAATGACGGTTGAATAACCATTGTGGTTTTGCGGCTGGTTAGCAGCAGAAGCTGACGTCGGAGATGTAAGCAATGAGGCTGAAGGTTTAGGATCGATATTTCGTGGATTTATCTCCTGCTTCGATGTTGGGTTAATATCCTTGGAAGTGTTAGGCGCTAATTTCTTGCCTTGGTCACCATTGACCACCGTTGGTACAGTTGCTTTCACCAGCTGTTGACCTTCAGAGCTACGTTTATTAACAACCTTGACATTATTCCTGCCGCCGATGTTATTTCTCTTCTTTAATTGTTCCCGGATTTCTTGTAACAGCACGGATCGGTTCCCATCATCGTCATCATCCTCACCATCTCCCTCATCCTCTGAGTACTCCCAGTCGCGAGTCCTTCTGTCCTCATCCTCAGCATGACGTCTCTCTATTTCCTCTCGTCTCAGAGTCTCCTCGGCCAGCTGCTTGTCTCGAGCTTTCTGAACGACCTCATGCGGTCGGCGCGCTGTCACTTCAGCCGCTCGCTTCGTGACCTCTGCTGCCAGCTTGCGATCGAGAAGATAACTAAACCCTTTGCGCTCAACGCCGTCAAGTTTAGCCGTCCCGTCTGTTTCATCAGTCACTGCTTCGGTCGTACTAGCAGTGACGGTCGGCAATGCGGCTGGAGTGTCGATACCTTCAATGAGAAATCGGTATTTCTTCGGTGATGGGGGAGCGCCAGTTTGCTGCAGCGCCGTCCTATTATCTGACTTGTCGTTGTTTACAGCTCGACGCAGAGACGATATGTTACTCGTCGGTGAATCGCTTCGAGTGTTCATTAGCATTTCTAATCGAGCCCTGAAGGCTGGATCTTTAACAACGGACTTGTTGACCTCTAGGTCACCGGGTCTACTACCCTTGCCGCCTGTCGCGGGATTAGCAACGTTTCCGGTTAGAAAAGCGCCTGGCAGACGAATTCTATTCGCTGGAGGAGGTTTATTGTTCTGAATGGAAAAGAAAGCTCCATTTGGACGAATCGGAACTGGACTAACAAGTTTAGGAGATTCGTGTGTAGCTGAACCAGGGTTGATGATATGAGCTGGGCTGCCGGATTTCTTGTACGAAGAACTCATGAATGATGGAGGCTCATCTGAATTTATTTTCTCCCACGGCATACTCCTCAAAGACTGGTTGCTTTGGATGCTGAATTGTGAGGATATCACCGGACGAAAAGCTGAAGTTACAGTAGTGCTTGGGCGAACGTTTTCATTCGCTGGCAACGTGCTACTGGAAGCAGACTCATCACTCACAGATTTCAATTGTTTATTATTATTCCCAACTAACGCTAGCACAGCTTCATTGTTATTGTTTGCTTGTGACGTTTGTGACGTCACCGCTGGTTTATTATTATTTGGTAGTGACGTCATCGCTGGTTTGTTGTTATTGGCCAATGACGTCGTAACTGATTTGCTACTATCAGCTAGTGACGTCATCACTGGTTTGTTGTTATCTGTCAGTGACGTCATAATTGTCTTGTTATTTTCCTTTAGTGACATCACCATTGGTTTAGTATTATTTACTGGTGTATTGCCGCTGGACGTCGTAGTTACGTCATTCTTCGATGTGGATGTATGCAAACTTGATGTTATTACTGCATCTGTACCAGAAGTTCCATTCAATGTAGGTGGAGGAGGGGCTGCGGTCTTTTTTGAATTTGCATTCACTGGACGCAAAGGCGTCACAGACGTTGTTGACACTTTGGGTTTACTGATGTCAGTCTGGTAGGTTGCAACTGTGCTACCTGCTGATGATGCCGAAGAGGTATCTAGAACGCTATTGTCTTGTTTGGATGCATCGTTGTATGTTAATTTTGGACCTTGGAATGATGTGTCGCTTTTTGTTATTTTAGTATATTTTATATCTGGAGACGAAGCCGTCACGAAGACGAGTGGAGTGGTTGGAGCAGGTGCAACAGAGACAGTTAGAGTTGGCTCGGGTGGGGGAGGTGCGGATCTACGCAGTCCTGGAGAAGCAACGTCACGAGAGTTCCCGGATGTCATCACGTGATCCCCATTAGGCTTGCCAGTCTTGCCTGACGTTGTGACTGGTTTCACATCTGTTCTCAGATTTACTTGCGTCCTATCTGTGGAGGTCACTGGATGACCCGTGGTCTGTTTCTGATCCAAGACCTCTGGACTGGAATCACCAAATCCCTTCGGAGCCTTGATGACGTCATTCGTTCCGTCGGGGATTTCCGTGTTGCTCAACAGCATCACTCTATCCTCAGACTTCTTGTTCTTATTCTTATTCTTATTCAGGTGTTTGGCGAGGAAACCAGATTTCTGCTTATTTCGTTTTCCCTTCTCATACTTCGTACCAACTGAGGCATTGTTGGCCGGTGTCACCGGATTCCGTGGACTGTCAAACTGTGGGGGTATGATGGAGTAAATGTTTCCATCTGCGCTACTCTCAGTTATCAGTGCTTGGGAATGCACTGATGGATCTAAGTTCAATGTTAGAAGGTTAGTGTTTGAACCCCTGTCGGTCACTCTGTTTGAATTCACATCCGGTAACTGACCAGTATTAGACAACGCAGACATTTGTGTTCCTGTATTTTTGGTCTCAGCTGATCCGCTGCTAGCAGTGCCACCATTGGCTGTTGTCAAGGTAATCGGTGGAGGGGGCGCCTGTTTCCTTACAGTAACACTGTTTTTATTAGCGTCGTCGTTCATTGGTCTGGCAAGCCATCCCACGTCATCAGCGTGATGCGTCACGCTAGGTGGGTGGTCGTCAATTGTGACGTCATAGTCTGAGGCGTCTAGGTCATCATCCTGTGGGAAGTGTGTGGCGGATATGGAGGAGGATCGGCGCAAGGCGTACATGTCCATGATGAACTCCTCATCGGGAGCCATGTCCCACTTTGCGTTGGGATCCAGTAGCATCGACACGCCACCTATCGACTTGTCCGAGATACGAGAACCTTGACGATACATGTTAGAGCTTCAGCAAATATCCGAGGATAATTCTCCTTTATTAATATTATCAAACGTATCAAAATATTATGCCGATCGAATTCCAATTCTGAAAATTGTCCAAATATTTAGTGAAGTTAGAGTTTATTAATTATAATCTTATCTATAATCTTATCTAGGCAATAATTAACTCTTAAGTTGCAATTTAATCAAATTATTTACTTTCTCGTTTTTGAGATTTTTACCGATTAAAGGCCAAACAATTCCACAACACGATTCGTAGTTGTGTTCTAGCAGGGCGAAATCAGCACCAATTTGGGTAACACTGATGAAGCCTTGTTTCAAGATAACAAACGACAGCTTTACAATAGTTTCAAGAAATATTCTAGAAACATACTACAAAATTTTGGACAAAGCATACGCAAACAGATAAATTATTTTAGGAATGGAGTATGAAGAAGTCACAAAAAATGCAATTGAAATCGGAAAGTCCAATAGATGACACCGGTGAAAGCAAGAGAGAAGAGACAAACAAATCTGATGCACATACTATTGACTGAGCTGGAGAGACAGAGAGAGAAAGACACACACAGACAGAGACAGGGAGAGAGCTAAGGAGAGGTAGAGAAACCGTGAAACAGATGAAAAACGACAGAAAGGCCGAGAGTAAGACAGGGACAGAGAACAAGACCGACAGACAGACAAACAGACAGACGCAGACAAAGGTCAATGCACGCTATAGACTGTTGTCAAGCAATTGAGGTCAGAACGAGGTCACGAGACAAATGATGTTCACTGTGTTCATACAATGCACAGTAGTTGTACGCACAACACGTACACACACACGAGCACACACGTGCACACACGTGCACACTGGGGCCTTGTTGTACGCCTAGGTGTACACAATCACCGACCACTTAAACTCGACACGCTTGAATGCGCCTGATTGGTGAAGACATAATTGCCCTGTTTACATGAAACTGCTTTCAGAATGACAATATACAGTATACAGAGCACTCGGCCAGTATGCAGGACGCGTGTGGACAACGGTTTTGTTGTACGTTCAACCTTTGTTCAATATATTATAAGACTCTATAACTGAAAATCTGTAAATCCGTATAATATTATAGTCAATAGGGGTGAACGTTAATAAGTTCATCTGAGAAAAAGTGAATCGGTAAGTATTCAACTATTCTCATTTAAAATAAAGGACGAATTCCTCGCCACTCAACGCAACGTATGGTACAATCAAGCATTTCTCTGGTGTTTAAATTTCAATGCACTGAAGATCAATGAAGCGAAAAGGCAAAATTGATAAGAAATAAAACAATAATCCAGAAGCAACTGCTCAGCGGAGTTACGTATATCGATTTTGCAATTTTTCCAGACAATTCTAAGTAATCTGTCCATCTATGACACTCGATTTAGAAACACATAAGCAGCAAACAGTATGTTAGATAACACAAACCGTCTTAGAAAATCTACCAAAAAGTGGTTTCAGGTAATTGAACATCAACCTCTAGAGAGATACACTTGATTATCATTCCAAAGAGCTGCATTTTACTCTATTATTATTCAAAACTGTGTTCATATGCGATACTATTCAACTGTTCGAAACTATGTATATTATTTGAATAAATGTCTATTGTTTGAAACTGATTCTATTGTTTGCGAGTTTTTATAAAGTTCATGAACACTAACATCTTCTTCTAGTCTAGTGTTTGCTCTGAACAGCACCCCACACGTGATAAAGTGAGAAACCACAGGTTGTTTCAGTCCTCTATACTAACTTCAGCTAAACGTCAATTATTTAAGCTCAATGTGTAATTGAGCATAAATTGTATAATTTTTAACCAAGCAATAGTATATAATTATTAAAAAGATCCTGACGAAAACTTGCTCTCAACTTTAATTTACGAAATTACCTACAAACTCTGTGCGGAAATGTTCGTTGTTTTGTGCGGTCATCACCTTCAATTTAAAAGTTTAATCAATAAGAGAATTACACTATAATAAACTGTATAATAAAGTATAATAATGGGCAATTGTGTGAAACAATCAATAAGAGAATTACAGTATAATGTTTCACACAATTGCCCATTGCACATTATAGATTCGATTCGTCCACAGATTTAAACAATCGAAAATGCCAAGTGTCAAGGGCTTTAGACAACTGAAAAACGATGCTATTTTATATATGCCTCAAATAGATTCAAAACGACAATATACTCATAATACACTAACATAAGCCTGCTAGCCGATGGATAAAATATCTCGACAAATAAAATAAAAATAAAGTTATTATAATCACAGGACAACAATTCATGTAATCAGATGTACTAAGCTATATACAAGAATGATAGTTAATTTTTTTGTTTCAAATAATATGTTAGAAACTCATCATTATAGGTTCTGATTAATTGTTGTTTCACACAACCCTATCAACTGAATACCTTATTGCATAAAACCTGACGTCATAATCCACGTAAGTACCGATCGAAAGAGAGACATCTTAAAGTAGTTTCACAAATTTGAATATTGACAACGACAGATCGATGACGACAACTCAGAAGTTGCTTAATTCATTCCAAGCGTCTAGAATCACAATTACTGTTTGTTTATTAGAAGATAAATTAATATTAATGTCGTATTCGTT
>JAQFYQ010002460.1:0-11674 GCA_034694885.1 Buchholzia appendiculata
TTGATACAATACATAGGTCTATAATGAGACTTCTTTCATATGCATAATATCATTTTAATAAGTTTGTGTCAAATTGATTAAGGGTAATACGAGTAATGTATAATAAAATTGCTTTACTTCCGTTGATATAATATTATTCAAGCTTCAATGTACGTATTTTAAGCATGAAAGTACTTCCAGGACATCTTAATAAAGTATGGCATGACAAAGTGATAACAATTGTTGTGGGTAAAGACGGGTCAGGATTTTGTGACCCGACCCGACGCGACCCACGGATTTTCTGACCCGATCAGACCCACTGAAATCTGGACCCGACCCGCCAAATTCCTAAAAATTCGGACCCGACCCGCGGGTCGGGTCGACCCGATCCACGTCCAAATCTGGTCTGCATATCTGTATGTCTGTGTATTTTTGCATATCGATATGTCTGTACGTCTGAATGTCCATTTATTTGCATGTCTGTACATCTGTCTGTCTGCATGTCTGTTTGTTTGTATGTCTGTACGTCTGCCTGCATGTCTGTTTGTTTGTATGTCTGTACGTCTGCCTGCATGTCTGTTTGTTTGTATGTCTGTACGTCTGTGTGCATGTCTGTTTGTTTGCAATGTCTGTATGTCTGTCTGTGTTTGCATGACTGTTTGTATAATCTGTTTATCTGTATGTCTTCACGTGCACGCCACTAACTCTAAACTACACTGTCGACCGGCTTCCTATGCTTCAATAAATCAACAGTAAATTGGTCGTTACCGACATCAAGTCAGTAGCATGTCGTTATAAGCCGCTGCGGTGGTCGGCTGAAGTCGGAGAGAAATTGTTGAGTTTCCGACTTGCACGCGTGTCCGTGTCTAACAACCGGTCGTCATCCCTTCACCCCCCCCCACACTCTTCCACCCCCACTTTTCTACGCCCCCCCCACTCTGCCACCCCCAATCTTCCACCCCCCACTCTTCCACTCACTCCCACACTCTTCCACTCACCTACCCGTCTCCGTATCGCATCTCTCTCTGTACTCTGGTACAGCGCCCTGACGGTGCAGCTTTCGTGCCTGGTCGGTTTAATTGGAGAAGGACAGTTACTGTACCAATGTCTTGCGGTCAGTCGCTGCCAGTCTACCTCCTTTCTAACAAGTCAGCCGGGCGAAATGCCCCACACTTAAACCATCAATAAATTTCATTCAATTTTTATCGATCTTTTCATGTAAACCAGTTTAATCAATAATTCATTGTCTGTTTTAGTGAATTAATTGGCACCACAACCACAGGCTAGATACGCTGGTAAAAAAGACTTAAATATGAATTCTCCTGACATCTGAGAAATTGTTCAAATTTCTCCCACACAAGATTAACCCTCAGTAGTAGACCTGAACCGATGCCGTGTAATCTAAGTTAATAACCTAGATTAAAGAATGGATCTATCATAAGAATGTAAACCAGGGATCGAATTTGCGGGGGTTGGGGTGTAACCCACTCACCCCAATCCAAACTCTAATTTCTATAGCTCAATATATTTTCGACCCCTCCGGATAGATTTCAGTCCCACAGTTATAATTTCTTGGTTGTTTACCCCCCCCCCACCCATCCTCCCAGTTAAAATTTTATCAAAACCAAAAAATTTCCTCACTCACCGTGGTTTTTCGAAAATTCGAGCAATGCCCAGGTCACAACCACTGGATAGGCAACTGCCTAATGATTGGTTCCATACAGGCTATTTAGTAATCACATAGGCCTATCAATGTATTACATCGTCCAATCAATTTTGCGATAACTATCTTATAATTATGTGGACGTATAATATCGCACTGCATTGCTAATTGCATAACATTATTTGAAATCCTCCAGGTTCGGCAAAGTTATTTCTATTTTATAAAGGTGTGTCATGTTACATAACAAGGCCCAATTACATATAACAGCATCCGGTCACCAGGACCACGACATGTTGTGTAACTTTGTACATTGCCGTAAGACATTGTTGATCTACCTCGAGGCGCATCACAGCTGTCAATTACGTCACACGATAGCTTCTGCATCGACGTCCAAACAGAACAAGCAATTAATAGAAACATCGAGTGAGGCGTAACATTACGTCACTACACTTGGCTAACTATACTCTGTACAAAGTGTACATGGGTCTATTTATAGAACATCATATGATGTCATAGTGGTCTCTCCGTCCATGAAATAATACCAGATATAGATTCAAACTGAAGCTTATAAATTGTATAACAGGTCCAATTAGGACCCACACGTACTGTCACGAGAACTAGATTTAACAAGCTCCAAATGTTCGATTTGAAATGGTATCACCGATTTTTGGGAATTCTCATTAAGTGTACACTGGCTATAAATATTGGAAAATATGTTTCAGATTTACCACAGCCCAAACATCAACATTCACTTACGTCGAAAATTGTCGCCACAGTATGCACATTTTGAATTTGCCCAGTCTCTGTTACCAATTCTCATGTTACCAATAATCCGCCGGCGGGGATTTGATCTCTGACAGTCCTTGAACCCAGGACCTCTCAGTCAGAGGCACAGTCACTACATCAGACGACACTCGCTGCGCCCAGACAGCAATCACCTTCTGTTGTCTTTGGTAATCATCTCAACAATCAAACCTCAACATGAACAACACTTGATCCAGCAGCAAAGCTTATGTCGACATAGAGACAATGTCGCCCGTGGTAGACCGACATTCAGACGACAAGTCTACATCGTGGACCAAGCATACTGTGAAGAATCAGACACGCAGACAAATAGGAACTAGTGGCGCCTGCAGAGAACATCGGTCAACAGAGCGAGCAAACATAGCAAGTTGCAGACAGCACCACTCTCATTATTCTCTCCCGTCACATTTCCTTGATTCCACCGCTGCCATTGCCCGGTTGTCCTCATATGGACCGATCGGGAGATTAAATGTGTTTGGCCGATTAGCGATGAGTCATAGCACGCGCAAACGATGCACGTGCATCGGGACGCCAATTCACACGCACACGAGACACGTACGGCAAAGCGGCCCTACAGCAGCCCGGCAGCCTAGGCCTAAAGACTAACAATGTGCCACGCGTTGCCTAGGAATGCACGCGCAGCAGCACGTGCATCGACACACCGGCTTGTATCGGGTTTTGTTGCGGCCTGCAGGAATTAATTAATTCATGGCATGTAATTATTATGAATGGAGTATTGACATTTTAACACAGATGTTAATGCCAAGTCATGCCTTCATTCGCGCACAACCAGCAAAGAAAGGGCTTAATAAATGAATCATTTTCATACTTGTACAGATTTAGTAAATATTGCGCGCCTCATTATACTTTGCAGCTTTTTTCACTACTTTTTGTAAAAACAAAGGACACATACTCTTAAATACAGTAAATTTGCGTCCAGTTAAGCAATGACAAAACGTGAAATTGGTGCATTGAACAATCAAAGCAAAGAGGGTGCAAGAACCTGCCTACGTTTCCACCCAAGAGGGGAAGGACCATATAGCTTAGTAGTCGTAGATGCCAATAACTTACAGGTCATGTCACCCACATCCACCCTGAAATAAATTATTGCTTGTTAAAAACATTGATTGCATTTGTATTTATAATTTGTGCACCCATCTTGCACTTTTCGGAACGAAAAAGATGATGATCTTCTTCGTCTTGGATAAAGAAGATAAGACTCGGTATCAGTTGGCTTTAAAGGACAATTAGAGCGACAGAGAGAATGCTCTGAAGTGTGGGCATGGAGAAGAAAAGAACTAGCAGGAAGGATAGATTAAAATGTGCTCTAACCTATTAAATTGAAGAAATTATTTGAGAAGCGGCCGAGAAATTAGTTGAGGAATGCCGGAGAATAATTAATGATTAAAAGAACGCAAGTCGTGTGGAGATGAATCATAGATAGGGAAGTTTGAAGGGATTGGATGCTAAGGACCTGCAGCAAGGCAGAGAACTAACACAGACGGCGAAGGAGAAATAAAGATGTCTTACACAGTATCGTCTGCTATGTATGACGTCACATTTCCTACATAGGTTATATCATCGGCCCGTACTGTTGTCACTCGTCTAGACTTAACGTATCTGACGAAATAGCTGAATAGCCATAAATTCGACACAACTGCAGGTATCATTGATTACAGTCTCTATTCTTTATTCCGAGCAGAAAAGGACTGCATTGGAAGAACACGCCTGCCAAAAAGGCTTATATAGTAATCAGGCCTGAGGAAAACAAGGTAGTCAAAGAGGCATCACATGAGCGATCTGCTGAGAAATCGTATCAGCAAAACGTCAGCCTGGTGCGATAATAACGTTCGAAGCGCGCCAGAGGAAAATAATCGTTCGTGTCATCCGACACCTAGCGCCTAATGGAGGCAACTTAGAACGTGATACATTAGCTTGCAGTGAGCTATGGACGCGAAACACTGACAAGATAAAGCAGCATATCTGCAGCTGAGATCTGTGTGGTAGCGTAGACCTTACTGTATGTTAGAGATGCAGAATCACAGTACTGCAGGTCTTTCCGCTGGTAAGCCAATACGATCACGATCAATTCACGCTTGAGGCGTTGGTTTAACACGGCTCTGTCTGACCTCAACTATGTTACAATTAACCCGCGACCGCCCATACTGATCTTCTACCAACTATCCATGGGAGCCAAGGAGTAAAAAATCTTACCGGCAGAAATAATCTAGTCAATATTGTCTGAAAAAGATAACGCACGATGAAATCCACCAGATGGCATCAATCACTGAGACATAGTTTCGATAAGTGCTATGGGGACCAAATGGTTCAATCATTGGTTAACACCGATCCCACTACACACAAACGCTGTACTGAAAATACATTAGTAAACCGGACGATGTGCTTGACGGGCAGAATTACGATGCAAAATGTTTGGATAATGAGGGACTATCTCAACAAGATTAATTTTTATTAGGCACATCCGGAGTATGCCAAATTGCTAAAAGGGACAAATAAATCACATTGCTCCAATAGAACTTCATCACACCACAAGACACCGAGAGTTAGCCATCCCAGCACTTTGAAACTCCAATTCCACTAATAATACATCCCTCGGGAACGCAGTACCGGAGTATTAAAATAGTTAGAATGAAAGTCATAATGGATTCAAAGGCATAATGCTAATCTTGTCCTTTAAACAACCATTGGGCTTTTTTAAATAATCGGAAACGTTAAATTCTTCATAGGTTCATTTCTGTGCTACTAATATTATACATCAAGGCAAATCATAATATTACCGTTAATTAAAATAACCGAACATAGACAGAATTAATAATCAAATGTATCAGTATAGATAATACTGATAACGATAATAATAACACGACTATATAAAAATCTTCCGAAATATTAAACGTCGTAAACCATATTGAGGCAGACAATATTATACACAACGATCATCCGTCAGAACAGATGCACGTTCCTTGCAGAAAAGATACTGTGCGATGAAACTCACATTTTGCACTTTGACATAAAGACAATAGACACCTTATTTAAACAGTCCATTTACATTTTTATATTTGTCGTTGGTCATATCTCATTCACCTTGTCACGGCTAGCTTCTCAAAAATGTTGAGTTTCATACAATTCTAAATTTGGAATCAAATAAAAACACCCTGTAATTGCAAATTCGAATCATATATTTTTCCCGAGATGATTGAACAGACGTGTGAATAAGGACAAGCGTGCAAATAAGTCGTTTGTCTTAAACGACTTACTATTTACATTTAGAAAATGGCCAAAGTAGTTCCACAATAATTCAGGGCCCAATGTGTAATATCTAGGGCAAGAAACATCTGGTTAATCATGGTTAATCATCTTGGTTAGAAACATCTCAAGAAACATTCCCTTGTCAGATTACACCTGATTTACTCAACATCGATTTTTTTCACATTCTATAGACAATAAGTGTTTTCGTGCTTGGAACCCGTATGGTTCCAGTAGAGTTTCAAGCTAGAGAAAAACAATATAGGTTATATGTGTAATGTTACGTCCTGTGTTGTAGCTAGCAATATCCTTGGACCTCTTATACAACCCACAAGTGAAAATGTTCACACTGACATGCAGAAGATGAAGAGAACACATCTGAAACTGCTTAAGCTCAGTGAGCTCTTTACAAACAAGCTCGCAGCTCTGATTTATATCAGACATGCAATGGAAGAACTTCCAGGCGTCGGTCTGCATAAAAATTATCGTAAAGTAACGGCAGCACAAGCATATAAAATTCTCATAATTCAGGAAGGATTCCAGACAGAGGTAAGATTTATGACAAATAAAATAGAGCAGGCAGGCTACAGCAGGGGCTTTGCCTACAACATTGGCGCCTCATGGAAAACAATGCCATTATCAAATACTATAGCTCAAAAAGTAATTAAGTAGAAAAGTAAACAATGAACAATCTAATGAAAATATAAGAAACCTTAAATAAAACATATGAAGAAATAAAACAATAGACAAATAATGAAACTTTCATGCATCACACATAACACTGATGGGAAGTAAGAGGATTTCTAAAGGGTCAAATGGACAAATTTGTGTCCAATAAAGTAAGATATGACTTCGTTGTAAGATATAGGAGGAGCGAGCTAGGCGCCATTGAAAAACGATCTAACATATAAAAAGGAAAAGAACAATTTGTTTGTATGACAAGAAACAATGGTTGTCAACCTCGGGGAGAAGGGGAGGCTGCATCTCTTTCCTGCCATCCTGAATCCGTCGCCATGAATGGAACATGAGTTACATGACTCATGATTGCAAAGCTGTAGACTATAGATTCCAGCCGTGTACAAAGACAAACTTTCTTTTAATTCCTCTCCCCAATTTTATGAATGCTGATTACCATACTATGCAAAATGTATATCTATAAAACGAATTTCATGGTCAAATAAAGCCAGGATCACAATTTAGAATCATATGGTCTAAATGGTCCTAATTTGTGTAAAAATATACACAGAACATGCAATACAATGACAAATCGATAATAAGGAGGATAAATACTATAGGAAGCTAATGAGACTATCGTATGCTGCATGCCTATAGATTATAAGAACTGACCTTCTGAGCCTTGCACATGGCTCCAAGAGGTTGAACGTGATGATTGATATGTCGGCCATCTTGTGAACAGACGCAGCAAATCGTGAGCTTGCAGAGAGTGCAGTACAGACTGAGTGTCTCGTCGGCATGCTCTGAACACTTGGTTTCATTTAGCCGATGCTTGGTCTGCAGGGCCGACCGACCCTCGTCCACGGTCAGTAGACGATGCTTCGATAGAGTCGTTCTCGACGCTGGATGATAGCTCTCCAAGCAGGCTTCGCAATAAAACACCTCACACTGTTCGCACACCTGAATAAAAGCATGACAACATTCATTAAATAAAGAATTTATAAATTTTAGAATTAATTACCAGAAACCTTACAATTGTGAGAATCTCTTGGTGAGACGTGCTGTGCCTGGGAAAGAGGAGGGGCCGGGGCTTGAAGTGAAGCCTTCGTGCTTCAGAAACTTGCAGCTCTTCTCCCTTTCAAAAAGTCCGTAGCACCGGCCTAAGAAACCAGTGGAGGGGAGGGGGAGGAACCTATATAGTTCCAGTATAGAATTAAGGCTCTCATCATATTTTGCTGTGGATGTGAGTGAATTAAATGGGCATGAAGCGTGACCTCAGGCGTCTGAAACTTGCCCACCCTGGCCTCCTTCGTAAGTGGGGGGAACCACACACACACCCAGATACATCTCATTAGAATTCTAGTACTGAATAATCGCAAACATTTTCTTGCAAAACAATGCTATAGATTTTTATTACTCAGTAATATCCCAGTAATCTACAGATTGTCTAATAATTCAATTGATCAGATCAAAAGCTCTTGTATTGCCAATGTCAATCAAATAACTAGGAGCAAGTACACTTTTATTCATACCACAAAAAAGAGGTTGTTATCCCAATCATAACTAGGAAACGATTTTCATCCACAGTTCATTGATGGCTCAAATGCTAAGTCTGTCATAATTTGTGAAAATCTAGACTTGCATAAATACTATTCATATATCGAACTAGTCATCTTACACAAGTATAAATGTCTATACTAATACAATGCAAAAGTACACAAACCACTGTTGATGAAATGGTATTAAAGAAACACTTCAGAAAGAGACGACGTACCTGCACTGCAGGTCTGGGTGGCAATGAACTGGAATCAGAACACATTTGACAGTCCACATCCATCTGCCTTGCATCTCTGAACTTCTCCACAATGTTTTCCAGAGCCACTGTTCGTGCCAGACTCATCGCCCCACCTCGGTGTTCATCCAACGGTCCAACCCGGGCACAGACTGGACAGGAGATACCCAGCGTTGCCTGGCCACCTCCACCACTCAACTGTGTCAGGTTCCCTATGCTCGGCGTCGAGCTCACCACCCTCCCTCCTACACCTCCCCCACACATCACCCCCGAGTCTGTTTCACTGATGACACTCATTCCATCACAATCAGCGTAGCCCACCTCACTACCAGCCTCTGAGGGTGACGCTATGGCCATGGAGGACCCACAGAGGAGGCTGTCATCCACAGGCCTGGCTGGGGACGAGTATGAAGAGCCTGAGGATGAAGACACTATAGAAGCTCCGTCGTCTGTGGCAGCGTGTAGGAGATGTGCTGATGATGCCGAGAGTGAGCTGCAAGAAACGGGTGTCTGGAGTCGCACGGCGCAGTTGAGACAGAGCGAGTGACTACAAGATGGAAGAGTTACAGGGTTCGTGTACAGCCTCCTACAAGCGGGGCATTTCAGTTCCTCCTCCATCCGGGTGGAGAACTCGGCACTCATACCAGCCATATTCAAACGTAGCCCGCAGTGTCAAGAAACTTATTTACTGACTTTTTCCCTCAGACAGTTTAATGCCTGCAATAATTCTTAGACCGATTCGTTATTTCGTTTGCTTTGCATAATACCGAAGCTAACGCTCGAAATTTTTGCGCTAGTACCATCCAAATCTTTACTTTTCTAATTTTAAATTATCTCCAACTCAGTGATTCAATTCCACACACGTTCTCCGTATCTGTAAGTGTATATTGCGTCCTCTAGAATAACAAAAATCTATCTCGATTTCTGCAATATTCAAAGAAGCCGTGAAAGTTGTGCGCCGAGAATTGTTTGCTAAAGTCCTTGCGAGTCTATTGATTCTGCGAGACAAACACCAGTCGCGCTGATTACCATTCAGGCGTAATATTCTCGGCAAATAAAAAACGCGTCGCCTGCAAACAATACACTATGCATCAAAATTAATATAGCCAACAGTGTATAGGATTAATAAACTGTAATACAGTAAGATTATTGTAGACTCCAATATCACAGGCAAATGTAATTCATCTAGATTAGATTTACATCTCTGTCGAAGTATAGAAAAGCGCTTTGCTCTTGCACTGATAATCTTTAAGCATGAACAGCAATAATTCGATCACATGTTTTAGAGGCAAGTCATCACGATATAATGCGCATTTTATATTCTTACTGTCACAATTACATAATGTAATGTTGAAATCATACTAAATTATAAAAAATTATTCTGCGTTTGAATGATCAATTATCGCGTACCCCCACCCAGTCTTCCTTATGCACGCAGAGAGGAAGTGATACATAAAACAGCCGAAGCAAATGCACAGGCCCGTAGTCAGCATCAGAAGTCCAGAACACCAGGGATACTTGCATAGGAAACAAACGTCCATGACCCCTCAAGACTTTTATGCCACGTACCCCAGCATCCGATTTGTATATGTTTCTGAGCCAGTACCATGGCAACGAGCAATTCGAAACCGTGCCCCTTACTTATGAAATCCTGGCTACGGGACTGACTTTGCAAGCATAGAAGGTAGCATTTTGTCTTTCGTGAGAAACTGATTGCCATCTGACAATACTGACAGGTCCAGCTCTAGTCTTATGCGCTACTTTATGTATGTTTTCTTACAATATGTTCATCCAGTATCAATGACCTGATCCCACACGAGCTATAAACTAAGAAAGCACACAATGCGCTTATAGAATGACACCTTTTATATTATGTTCTCCATTTCAATAATTACCATCAAGACGGCCGAATTAAATAAATATTAATACGACAATGTTTGCGTACTAACGATAGAACGGACACTGAATAAATAAGCTCAATTTAAATTAAAACTAAATCAAAATATCATCGATATTAAAGTGTACATGAAAAATGAGAGTTCATTTCAACGCTAGCCTAGATATGAACTAATTTATGGTAAGAATGTAAGACCGACCAACTTACTGCTAAAGTTGCTACAATCAGTTATAACTAACCACTTCGCATCTGTAGATTAACCTCTATCACTGTATCCACGATATTTATTCCAAGGAATGCTTCACAGCAGTGTTAACAAGTAGTGTAACGTCTGAGCTCAAAGACTGAACGTGCGCGCACTGCAAGCTACACACTCAGCTGCGCGAGCGGCACTGAATAACACCCACAGCGAGCCGCGCGCTTTTATAAAGCAGCAGCAAAGAACGCTGCTTTGGGATATTCAGTCAACTGCTTCGGCCAAATCATTCGCTAGGTGGCTCAATATTGTTCATATTTGAATGGAGACATTGTGCAAAATTAGGCCCAAACTATTTACTCCAGAAATAAAAGCAACTGTTTTTAAGCTTCGTCGCTCAACTTTTCAAACGCGATCAAATATGTTACCTTTAGATCTGTCACCCTTCAGGGCTGAACATTTATGGAAATATACTCTCATTAATCAGCCGTAAAGAAGCTGATTATTTTGTTGTTTATATTATGATCAATTTGAGATGCATGATAAAATTGAAATATAATATATACCCGTCCCCAGTTCGTCCTCAACGCCGTCAGTGCCCAGCTTTTCAGAGACTTTGAATGAAGCCTAGACCAGGGCCGTATTTAATGGGGGTGGGCGGTCACGGATCCAACTTCAGCCAAATCAATTCTGACTAAATTGTTGCATTTGTCCGTCGTCACCTCCTCTCACCAGCGTGGTACTTGTTGCTTTCGAGGCGCTGGTGTCGACATTAAAAACCGACAAGCGTCTCGGGGGTGGAGGATGGCGGCGGAAATTGTTCTGACGAGCGAAGGAGGGGGGGGGGGGTGGCGGCGGAATTTAAAAAAATTCTGACTCCAAAAAACTTGACCCTGGCGACCCAGAATTTCGACCCAACCGGAATCGATTTTTTTGTATTTGGTCCCTGGTGACCCCTGGTAAATACCACTATGCCTGTCACACTTGTCAATTCTTTTGTCATCACCCCCACCTACGAGAAAATGAATCATCATGAATAATCTTGAAGATTTTGAATTGGGGTTAACTTTCATAAACTCTATTTTAAAGAGAAACGAACTATTGTTAATAGCTGGAGACTTTAATGACTCGTGTGAATGTAGGACAGATAACCTTAGTCACAGTGAATTATGTCTTCAACTATTTGACTTGTGTAATCAATTTAATCTTTCTCAGATAATAACTGCTCCCACTAGACAGAATAGGCTATTGGATCTGATCTTTGTCAACCGACCTGAGTTAATAGTAACATGTGGCACTGAAGCGCCTTTGGACGACACTGATCACGACTCAGTTTTTGCAACTCTTTCGCTTGTTCTTAATCCTAGAACTAACTCATACAACAAAAAGGTCCGCACGCTCACT
>JAQFYQ010002461.1:0-11673 GCA_034694885.1 Buchholzia appendiculata
GTATATAATGTAAGTATGTATGTATGCATGTATGTATGCATGTATGTATGCATACGGTATGTGAATGTATGAGTAATTTTTGTCTGCTCTTCTTCTTAATGGCATGTGTTGTATAATATTACTAATATAACGTTAGTGGTTTGTTTACTTAGATCCAGCAATCTCTGCACATTGTAAGACAGGATAGATGTGTTTGTTATTGAGCCTGGACTGGAAATGTTTGCAGGTGTTCTCGCAGGCCCGGGCAGGACACTGGACCTAAGGGGCAGGGGTGAGAGGAGATGTCTTTTCACGGTGACATCTATTGAGTAGATTTGCATCGATCTTGATCATCGATCTTGATCGGTAAACAACTCCGCAGTGCACGGGCTGCAGTCTGATCAGATAGTTCACTGAACTGATCACAAGTGTCTGCAGCGTTATTTTTATAACCGTATTTAATGAAGGCTGAGTTTTTTAAATTACACGGCGAACTTTGGGAACTGAATGCACACTTGCCAGTTTATGCACACAAATTCAATGTTTATTAATTGAAGAAGGCATTCATAACTGCTTGAATTGCATTTTTGTGCACTTTCTGCGAAATGTTTAGCTCAGAATCAGGGTGATATGTTTACTGTGCTTAATAAGTCGCGCGCCATCGTCTAAGCTGGACGAGTATTCAACACTGAATAAACATCGAAATACAGCTTATTCTATTTGTCGTGCCGGTGTTACTACTAAACTTGTCGTCTATTTGCATTGGAACTGGTTGTAACTTGTGCTGCAGTCAGTTCAAAACGTCTGATCGACCGGAAAACCAGATCAGAGGGAAACAACAATGCTCAGACAACTGAAAGCAAGTGTCGCAGTGTCTGTATACAGCGTTATTTATAGATAGCAACCTCTCACATAAGTCGTACAAATTTTTTCAGCATTGACGTAGCCATCAATTTCAACTGAGTGGGGGGGTAGCCCGCGGGTGGGGGGGTGGCAGCCATACAAATTTTATCCAATGCTGAAAATTTCCGAAGAACTGGGAGGGGAAGTAGCTACGGTCCAAATTTTTATGACGAGTGAAGGGGGGGATAGCGGCGGAGCAATAATTTTCCTATCTCTGACAAGCGGAGGGGGACGAATAGCGTCGGTCCAAATCTTATGCCCGTGCGGGGAAAATGTTCAAAATATAACTTAAAATCGGCTGAGGGCCTATACCCCCGATATCTCTTTGCATTCCATGGACATATAGGCCCGTGGTATGAAGTACAAAGGAATTGCAAATTATTACTCATTTAAGTCCTTTTATATGTCTGTGTTCTTGTCTGTCTGCATGTCTGTTTGTTTGTCTTTTGTTAACCTGACTGAGATATCTTTTCATGTCTGCTTGCCTGCCTTCATGTCTTTCTGTTTCGCTGCACGTGTTCTTCTAAGCTATGCTAACGTTTAACGACGTGTATGTTGAGCTTAATTGTGCAAGATTTCCCAACATGATATAATAGTTTACAGGGTGATGTGGTATAACTTCCTAGACTAGAGATAAGAATGAAATCTGAGCTTTAGCCAAGGAGAATAATATATAATTAATCTGAAAGCATTGTCTCGAAAGTACAGATTCTTTATGATTGCGAGAATATTGAAGATGTCGGACAAAGTTGAGTTGAAAACAGTTTAGGACGATTTAACCGTAGATATTGATTCAATCGTAATAACGTACAGTGCATGCTAAGATAAAAAATTTGAGGTAAAAATGTGTGTAGGCCTATGTGAGGATAGAAAATATTTTCTACAGTAGGCCTATGTAGTCATTTCTAGATAGTAGGATTTCGAGATTGAATCTCAAATAGTTTCAAGTAGCAAGCCATGGAAACTCGCGAACAAAATTGTACAATGCTTTGTTAAAGATAAACAATTTAGTTTGGCGACTGCTGAATGTAAAGTTAAAAAAATCAAATTCAGATCTTGACTTTCCTGCTGTCTAAACTACATCAAATTTTGAAGATATGTTTGGTGAAAAACTGTAAGCTTATCGAGCTTTACAATTATTTTTTGCATTCATTTACCTTATAATAGTGAGCAATGCTATTCGTTTCTGGTTTTGTTAATAAACTAATATTTCTGTTCAGAAAGAAGCGAACAATGCTACCACTGAGTTTTCATCATTGGATGGCATGATGGCAACGGATTCAATGGGCTGTTTTATAATAAAAAAATCAATATTCGCCAGATGGCTACGTGTTCCAAAGGGACAGTTTGGCCTAATTAATGATCATTGGGCCATTAACGACCATGTTATAAATGTAACCCAATCCAAATCAATGATCTATTTATAGCCACCAATCAGAAGCAAACTGTGGCCGGTAGTACCACGACGCCGCCCTGGCGAGTACTGTGTAACTACATTTTGAAAACTTCTCATTCGTTACTGGACTAATACAGATTCAATACGAACATATCGATGCGACATCTAGCGAATGATAATTTCATGAAAATTGAGCAATGCCATCTATCGAATGATAGAGTGGTTTCTTAATTATTAAGTGGTCGAATGAGCACGAGTCATTAAGAACGTGACTGCCTTTCTTCACCAATCTCATGACGTCGCTTTGAAATGGCTGACTGGCAACGAAGTGTTCATTTTATAATTAAATTACAGAAATTTCATATAGCGAATCATTCAAGAACTCCTTCGTTGAGATTTAATATTCTGTATTGTTACACACGTCAGTGTAGACTAACGAATAAAAGGCAACAGAGTTGCTTGCAGTTGCTACGAGTTGTCTGATAGAGGCAACTCGTTGCAGTTGCTAGGCGTTGTTACATAGAGGCAACAGAATTGCTTGCATTTGCTACGAGTTGTCCCTTAGAGGCAACAGAGTTGCTTGCAGTTGCTACGTGTTGTCTGATAGAAGCAACAGAGTTGCTTGTTGTCTTTAGATGACGATGATCGGCGACATTTATCATTTCTATCCTCCTCCTGAATGTCGACACGGTACCAAGGCGTAAAACACTATCCCTGCTGAATGTCGACACGGTACCACGGCGTAAAACACTCTCTCTGCTGAATGTCGTCATGGTACCACGGCGTAAAACACTCTCTCTCTCTCTCTGCTGAATGTCGACACGGTACCAAGGCGTAAAACACTATCCCTCATGAATGTCGACACGGTACCACGGCGTAAAACACTAGTTGCCCAGGATTCCGCATCACGCCGTGAACTCTTTAAGATTCAACTCCCGTGCCACTCCCTACCACCCCCCCCCCTCTCCCACCCACTTCCCACTTACCCCTCCACCAGCGACACCCTTCCCATCCCTCCCCTCCCCTTACCGGCCCCCCTCCCTCCCCAAGCATCGGACGAAACGACTGAGCAGTCACTTGGCATTCATGTCGACGTCTTGCCCATGATGCCAATGATAAACAACTTCCTATCAATTTTCTCCATCATCCAGCATGTTTCCTCCGCCAGCACTCAGCGCTAGCCCATCCATGACTCGAGTATCATCGACCCTTCAAAACTAATAACACCTCTCCCTCGCTCGTCTCGGCCGCCCCCTCCTCCCTCCCCCCCCCCCCCGGCACAAAGACGTGGATCATCGGTGGAAGATGCACGTCAACTGAAGCGTTGCACAGCCTCTGCGTGATGGACACAAGATTAGGATTCGGGTAATATCCACATCGGGTAATATCCACGTCGTGTAATATATCAACGTCGGGTAATATCCATGTCGGGTAATATCAACATCGGGTAATATCCATGTCGGGTAATATCAACGTCGGGTAATATCCAGTATTTACGATGCAGTAGATAAAATCATATTAATTAAAGTATCTTTGCGTCTTCTTGAAGAAAGGTGACTAGGGCGGTGTTCTTCCACCACAGACCTCGGCATGACGTAGTAAGGTTCTCGTATCTGAAGCCAATGTGCTAGGTGAACACATCAGTTTACTACCTAGCCTTTTACTACGTTACTAACTTGCACTGATTTGTGACAGAGGCAGCAAATCGTTCATACATTTATCGTGGTGTATTACCAACAGCACATCCCGCAGTCTAGAATTGAACCCAGGACATCCTGTGCACAAGGAGAGCTGTGAACTGACTGGGCTATAATAGACTTTTAATGAAATATTATGCAGATTCAAAATTGAATTATCGAATACTGTACTACATTTACCGAGCAATTATCACAGGAAATAAGTATGCCGAGTTAACTATGAGCTAACTACGAGCTAACTACGAGCTAACTACGAGCTAATAATGAACGCAAGTCAGAGAGAAGAAGAGGATGTTGTTTGAAGTGTCTGAAGAAGTCGCTCCGCGCAAGAAACAGATCAAGTGGAAGAGCGCTGAACGAGTTCTGAACCAAATACATCTGAACAACCTAAACCCTCAACAGTTATATTTTTTGCTAAGTATAAATTAATACGCGAAGAAAGTTTTCATAGCTTTCTTTGTCCACGTTTCGCATTGATGAAATCTTTTTCAAAATCACGTTCATGAGGATTATAATTTCCTTAGGGAAGTTCAGTAAACTTACAATTTTTAGATATATACAGTATAAGTATTTTTCAGCATTGATTTACTAATTTATTGTAGCTTATACGTTCATTGTAACTAAATTTTAGAGTGATTTTTAATCCATTGAAGGAACCAATTTATGCTGACGTCCCGTTAAGCCCAATCAATCAATCCTGAGGATTGTAATATTTTGAAAAGTAACGTGCCTGAAATATGCGTTGAAACTGGCCAATATCAACTGATCATCAGTTCAGTACCGAATGTTGTGCGACATCAACGATAGGAAACAAATCGCTGTGTGCATGGTTCGATAACAACGAACAGCTGGATGAAAGTGTCGTATCATTTAGAACTATAGAATGATATTTGCATCGACATACTCAATACAATTATTTGAATATATATAGCAGATCCTGTAATAAGACTAATAAGAAGCTATATAATTTAATTTGATTTAATATTTTATTTTAAAATACAATAAAATAATTATATATAAAGTAAATCAAATAAACATATCCCAATCTCTTGAATATAATTTCGTTAAACTGATAAATATGGTTGGTACGAAAATGTGATGTAAAAGATAATCTAGAATACATATAAAACTAGGCTGTCTCTGGCTGTGCAGCGTGGAAATGCTGCTGCGGTTCTGGGAACCTTTGCTGCATCGGCAGAAGACAGTGATGACTAGTTACAATTATATGTAATGAAACTGTTATTTTTATTTTATGAAACTGTATTTTTAGTTGTAACGGATTTAGCATTAATTGTAATTTTCTAGTCTATATTGTTATAACTGTTAATTAAGAACATTGCGTATTATTAATTCAGAAACAAACTGTACATTTTTTTATATTTATTTAATGATGTTTTTGGACAGTTTAGTTCAGTTTATAGTTAAGAAGTGCTCTATTTTTCTGATTAAAATAATTCAAAACCTTTAATTACATACATTACATATAAAACTAGTCTAAAATAACTTGTCGTCTGTAATAATCTGTGAATTTACGCTCAGAATTCGTGATGTAATACGTCAGCACGCAGTAGTACTGCTCTGTGTTTCCTTGATATTGGCTCACTTTTCATCTCATCTTTCATCTACTTCCGGTATGCCGGCGGAAGCGACGTCATACGTTTCGACTCCGTGGAGCACTGCACGTCCGCCTTCAAGCAGCAGGGGGAGGGGCTACTCAAGCAGCGGGGGAGGGGCATAACGAGAAAATATAATAATTTGTTTCCGCTAAAACACTTTATTGCACACAAATTACACGTTCTTCAGACGACGTAAGCATGTTTAGTAGACCATCCTCCCCCCCCCCAGCCCGTGTTCCCCCTTTCCTCCTTGAAACCGAGGAAGAGGAGGGGTATCTGGATCTGAGATGACAAGGCGCGTAATGCAAGCCTATGATTGGTCAAGCAACTCTTGGAAACTGAAGAAAGCAGCAGCATCATCATCATCAGGTGTCGGCTTCTGACAGAAGGTTGACTACTATGCATTTCTATTCCTTTCTCGACTCGGCTGTTCTTCTTATCTCCTCGCATATCGCGAGGCTTGTCCAGCGTATGGTGCCATCCAGTCACATCAGTCTAGGCCTTCCTCTGCTTCTTTTACCAGACATTTGGCTTCCAGCAGCAAGACCAAGACATCCCTGCTATCTCTTTCAAAGGCAGAATTTACAAGTCCATTCGATAGGTGTCGTAGCGCACAATGCAGTTACAATAGGAAAACTGTCGGAAACACTTTGTTCACCAAAAGTGCTTTCATTACAAGAAGAGAATGCCACTCCGATCTTCCATGATTTTATACTAATAAATGTTTTTTTTCAAAATGTGTTAATAAAAGTTACAAATCGAGCTATTCAAAACCGGTAAATGTCTTCTATTATTAGAGATTCGATTGATCTAGAAAAACCAATCTCGACTTGCCGCACGTTGCAACGTATTTATCTACATCACAATAATCAAAATTATTACTCTAATCTATAAATTTCACAGTGAATTTCCAGCAATTTCTTTCTAAACACAAAGCGCTGAATAATTCCGCAAACACGCTCGAATGAACTTCCATTTTCTTAGTCTCAGCAAAGGAGATTGCACATTCTGTGTCTGCAGACTGAATGGGGGTGTGAGGCCAATGTGCGGCAAAAGATTGATAGAAGTAATGTCTGTCGCTATAAGTTGACAGGCTTGGACAAGCGAAGCACGAGGCAAAAAGCGTCGAGCACCTATAATAGAAAGCGATTAGCAGCGTGCTGCTTGTGATGATTTAAGACCACTATTGACTGTGAGAGAATGAGGATGAGGAGGAAAAGGATGAGGAGGAAGAGGAGGAAGAAGAGGATGAGAATCGGTATGCAAGCATCATCAGTATGAAGGGCGTTGCGCCGTTCAGCCCAACATTGCAGTCACGACTGAAACACGACAACGACCTTAAATCATCGACCAATGATGCATAGAAATTATTGCTCGTCCACAACGTCCTCTCTGTCAATATTTCTTGCTCTCGTTCTTTCTTTCGATCTAAATCATTTCTCTTTCTTACTCTCTTTCTCCCTTTCTCTCTTTCTCTCTCTCTCTCTCTCTCTCTCTCTCTCTCTGTCTTTCTCTCGCTCTCTGTCTCTGTCTTTCTTTCTCCGACGTTTTGGTACTGTACTCATGCAGTAAATTAAACGTAGTGGTTTACCGGTCTGAAAGAAGAAAAACAATATTCCGAAGAATCTTGACACGACTGCTTGCTTCGTTTCATTGCTAAACTTTGCGTATCTCTCAGCGGCTATTGTGTAGTAAGAACATTGGGTTATCCAAAGCGGTGCCGCACACAGGCCTATGAGGATCGAACTCGGTACCATTGTCCACCACACTGCATACAGATTACTCGCCACCCATGCAATGTATCCGAAAAGAGATATCACTATAGTCCATTTATGGCCGAGGAAATTAATGAGCATCGTCGGTGCGAACATGCATGAAAGCACGAGACTTGCGTAGATGATACTGGAAGTGATGACACCCATTCCCTCGACGCGATGCAGACTGCTCTGAAGACGATTCAATCCCTGGAAGGCGTTGAAGGTCAACAGAAAAGCGACGCCAATGAGTAAAATATTCTTCATAATAATTAGCTTTTCTTTCTTAACATTTATTTCTTTCTCCGGAGGTAGGCCGTGGTCATTGATGACGTCGTCGCTTCTTTCCGTCATCATCAGCTGATTTTCAGTGGTTAGTGCGCTAATGTCATTCATTTCTATCGACTCGCTTTGCTAGGTATTGCGATATTCTGTAAATAGAATTTAGGCACTGAGCAAAAATCAGACTGTCAAACTAATAACGTCAATATTTAGAAATATAAAAATAAATTCAGTAATTTCACTATTTGAGATTCACTATTTCACTATTTACTAATTAGTTACCTATGGAAGTTAATGATTGAGCTATTAGTAGTTAATAACTAATAGTAGGCAATTATAAATTATATTTTAACTAATTTGTAATTACACATTGTTACCATTAGCAGATTCTTGTTCCGTGTCGACATCTTATGGACAACAAGTAAGAATATATTTACAGAAATTAGAATTATATCGACCAGACAGAAAAAATACTCAACTTGAAAATATAAACATTATAATCAACATCCCAATCAGCTTGAATCCTTTACATTTCAAATAACGAAGTTACCCGCATATTTACCGACTGGCAGGGACACAGGGACGCAGGCAGGCAGGCAGACAAGCAAGCAGGCAGGCAGGCAGGCAGACAGGAACGCAGCAGGTAGTCACGAGACAAGCAGACAGACAGACAGGCAGACAGGCAGGCAGACAGACAGACAGACAGACAGATATATACAGGCAAACTGGCAGGGACCAAGACGGGCTGGCAGGGACGCAGCAGATAGTCACGAGACAAGCAGACAGACAGACAGGTAGACAGGCAGGCAAACAGACAGACAGGCAGACAGATATATACAGGCAAACTGGCAGGGACCAAGATGGGCTGGCAGGGACGCATCGGGTAGTCACGAGACAAGCAGACAGACAGACAGACAGACAGAAAGACAGACAGGAAAACAGACAAACAGATAGACAGGCAGGCAGTCAGGGACCAAGACGGGCTGGCAGGGACGGAGCAACATGAAAGCATCCATCCGCAGGACAAGTTTCAAATGTTTACCCATAAATATTTTCCGCATTATTGTCAATTCTCTCACACTTTAGAGCCTCTAGACTAACGCTTCTTTATCTGTGCATACATATTTCTCTGCATGCATGCACTTAACTTCTTTTGCATATGTCCATACATGCTTTTCTGCATATATACACGTATGCTTCTTTTTCTATGCATACCTAAGTCGATGTATGCATACACGCATGCTTGTTTCAGTATGCATACAAACATATCTGCATTCACGCACGCTTCAGCATATTTCTGTGTGCATATACATCCCTGCATGTAAACAAACTGCGGAAGAACTGTTTGAATGTACTGTGAGGTGCGATGTAATGCTGAAGCTGAGAAATTATTGAAGGTCATAATCAACTTACCTTAGTAACACAGATTGTACAAGAGAGTGTGCAGAATTTAATTTCGGATGTTGTTTTTTCCCCACAAAAAAATTCAGCGATTTTCAACTAAAAATTTTACCGACCTTATGTTCAAAGTTTTCATTTCGGAGAGGGGGGCCTAACTAACCGCCCCTCCCCTTGAAAACGATCCTGAGATTATACTAATAACATCATCAGCAACTTGGAATATCGATTGTGGCTCAATTGATATGGTCAGAATCAGTATTGCAATTGTTTAATTACTTACTTCGATATTTCTCTGAGACAGGTGTTGTTAATTGTTTCATCATCATCACTTGTTAATGCATGAAAGTTATGATTAATAAAGTCTGCAAAACTTTGCTCTTAAATGCAAAATTGTTGGTCTTCTTTCCGAAAGTATTAATCTGTGCCCAATATGAACCCGTGTTGCTACTTTACCCGTGTTGCTATGCCAGATCGCCCCGGGTTAGTGATGGCGCTTCTCTCTTACCAGTTTCCATAGCTATTTCAGGGCATTGCTTGAGTTGATACAAGAAAAAAACGAAAACAGTCGAATGATCATGATTTGAGAATTGTTGTCTTCTAATTTGTATTCGAGACGGTATCAACGGTGTCACAACGGCTTCGGGAGTGAAAGTACATCCTAACTAGTTTATTGACGGTATGGGATTACAGCATGGTAATTGCAGAAAAGCCACCAAATAGGTCCGGTGTCACCGGAGTATTTTTAAAAGACAGTTGAAGAAAATTATAATCTGGAGCATCTGATCGCACTAACTGACGCCATGTCTCTGCCATGCATTGTGCTGCTCATATTGCATGCGATCAGGGGCCTCTATCATAGGGGGAGGGGTTACTTTATCGGAATATAGCGATGTCAAGTTATGAAAGAGTCAAAGAAAGGAAAATAAGTTATGGTATTCCATCACTTATGCCTGTGCTCAACACGAACACAATAATCATATCTCTTTAGCTGTTCGCAAACTATGCGTGCATATCTTACTCAGTAGCTTAGACTTTTGAATAAATTCCGATAGGTGACAGCCTTTTTGGAAGCCCGCAATTATGTTCTGAAAGCGAAACAGGCTTGATAATGCTACCAAGCCCGTTACAGTAGCAGCTAGAGCTGTGCGGCACTGGCCTGATCTTGTTACCAAGTGCGTTAGAGTGTCAGTCTTGAGCGAGACAGGCCTGATCTTGCTACCAAGTGCGTTAGAGTGTCAGTCTTGAGCGAGTCAGGCCTGATCATCTTGTTACCAAGTGCGTTAGAGTGTCAGTCTTGAGCGAGACAGGCTTGATCTTGCGACCAAGTGCGTTAGAGTGTCAGTCTTGAGCGAAACAAGCCTGGTCTTGCGATTAAGTCCATTAGAGCGTCAGCCTTGAGCGAGACAGGCCTGATCTTGCGACCAAGTGCGCTAGAGTGTCAGTCTTGAGCGAGATAGGCCTGATCTTGAAGCGACTGTTATCGGAGTCGACAAACAGCAACACTTAATAAGAGATATAACATATTAATGTAACACATTAATTATAATTAGATATAATACGAGCGCTGACTTGATTCAATTCTTGAACAGCTGTCTCCCAGTAGTTGCCGATGCGTCAGAGAGACTACATTCCCCTCACAGATCCCTTCATTTTTCTCGTAATTCGTTCAATGGGTATTATAACAAATAGCTATTTAATAGATGTTTTAGTATCATTGTTATTGTTCAATATCAATTACATAGTTTGTTGACTGTTAAAATTGACTTGGTTATCCAGACTCCTAATGTCTGATAGCTTGCTATTGTTGCACTTATGTGTTCCTACAAATAGGCTAAACTGCTCAAAAATTACTTTCCTTCTAACCGAAGGAAGAAGATTGGCATCGATTTACCTTTTATTACCGTCGTTATTAGATCTCTGCCTTACAGCACGTCATTGAGACCCAAATCGCCGTCTAGGTGATTATTCAATGCACTGATAGTGAGGAAAGATATGATAACAATAAATAATTCATATATTTAATTAATGATTGTCATTGATTACAGCTAATGAATGTCCACAATGAGAAAATAGTAACTCTGAAATAAATCTGTTTTCTGATAGTTATATGAACACTGGCCAAGACATGCGCCAAATTTGAGTTCGAGGATTGTCCATTCAATAACGATCTAGCATTAAAAACAAGTCACAAGTGAAACTAAAAATTTGTTGTGGAAACCAACTCGATAGATTGTAAAACTGTACCTTTGTAGTCCTGCAAATATTGTTAAATAAAAAATAGAGCATCAAATCAAAATAAAGTAACTATTTACACCAAATGTCTACAAGTTGAAGACTTGGACCACACTCAGACAGAAGACAATACTACATTATATCGCATTTCAAACTGACAGAGGATATACATTAAGAAATTTGTCCAGGTCAATATGTGCATGGGACTGCTACAATGAATTGGATCAGAAATTTGGACATTGTCACGTATAGGTTTAGCCATTAATTTTTTAATTGAAAAATAATCAGCATATACGGTAGTATCTTGTAATTTTATAAATTGGCAACAGACCACTTTGGGATGCGCGCTCTAGTCGATCGCATATCTATGTTTAAACTACCTGCGGTGGTCAGAAAGCCTGCTAGACACGGTA
>JAQFYQ010002462.1:0-11671 GCA_034694885.1 Buchholzia appendiculata
CTAACAAGAGGAATACAACACTTAGTTGCTTGTTCTAAGTCGGAATGAAATTTTGACCACATACATTGTACATCACAAAGCATGTTTGTTACTGTATTATTCACCAAATGATCATTGATGTAAGTTCTAAGATCATCATAATTACCTTTATTGTAATTGAATCGATCCAAACTTGAGACAAGGTTAAACAGTAAACTACATTTGACGTATATAACCGAGTGATCACTTTTCCCCAAGGGACTCCAGTTCAAAATTTCTTCAACAAAATCTGTATTTGTAAAACACAAATCTAAAGTGTGCGGTGTGCTGGAACCTCTGACTCTGGTAGGAAAATCCACATGTTGAAATAATAAATTATCTCTTATGCACATTAAAAATTTGTTTTCAGGGGACAGAGGACCTGTTGAACTTGTGTACTTCGACCAGTCAATGTTACAGTAATTGAAGTCACCTACTAATATGATGTTTCCGGCTAAATTTGTACATATATCAGATATTAGTCCATTAAGAAACAAATTATTAGCTTTATCTGAAGAAGGACTTCTGTAAACAGCCCCAATAATGAGTTTCTCATTCTTAGTGCTATTAATCTGCACAACCAAATACTCTGAGAATAACGACTGAAGCTCAACTTCAGCACATGACAAATTATCGTCAACATACATCATAATGCCTCTACTTCCTACTTTACCAACATTTTTACTGTACAAATTATAACCTGATATAACAAACTCGCTTTCTTGTAGAAAATATTTACTTGTTTTTGGGTTTACTTCAGTTATTACAATTATATTTGGTTTAAAAGGCAGACCTTGTAGAAGAAGTTCTAATTCAGTGTACTTATTACTAAAGCAATCTGCATTGGTGTATAAAATATGCAAACTTTCTAGGATTTGTTGAGTTTGACAATTTTTAAATTCCCTGGGTTTCCTCGTACCCTCCACAAGAATTCCCCCGACTCCTCTTCCTGCTTTTTCCTAGCCTGCTCAACAAGTGTTTTGCATACAGCTCTTTCAGCCTTTGTTAGATCGTGAGTTATAGAAAGCTTTCTATAGTCATCTGTTGCATTTCTAAGTTTAGACAGAGACTCCATTACTCTATTTTTGTTTCCCCTTTCTCTAAACTGCACTAGCAGTGGTCTAGGGTTCTGAGAGTTAGGATCACGTTTCCCAATCCTAAAAATAGACTTAAAGTCATTCTCATTGAGTTGAAGGTCTAAGTGGTCTTTTGCCAATGTTAAGCAAAAGTCCTTGTCATGTTTGTAACACTCATCCTTAGTCCCATTGAACTCTGTTGCTCGGTAAATTATAACATTGTTACCACGAGCTTCCTTATCTTTTTCCTCATCAGCCATTTTCTTAGTTGTATCGAGCACCTCCTGTACTTTAACAACTCTATCTGTTACATGCTCTAGCTGGCTACTAAGCTGTTCTTTCACTATATCAGTGAATAAAGGTTTTTTTATTTCTTCAATCAACTTGGCTTCAATAGCCGTCTCCAGTTTGGTATCAGTTGTAATTGCCTTGACTGCAAGCTTAGCAATTTCCTCCTTTTGCTCAGATACATCAGATCTCATTTTCTTTAGCGCGGCTTCGATTCTTTCATCAACCACCTTCACTGTTGGCAAATCTTTAAAGGACTTCACCTTTTCCTCTAAAACAGATGTAGCTGTTTTTACATTGTCAATTTCTTGCTTCAAGTCAGTCGCAATACCATCCACTCTTATATTCAACTCAATCAATCCCTCCTCCAACTTGTCTTGCCGTAACTTGAGTGAATGCATCAATTTCCCTGTGTTTAATGTAACCGATTCACAATCCTTACAAAACCAATGTAACACCTTGTTCTCTTCCTTCAACAGTATCTTGTACTGCTCTACAGAGAGCCCTACGCATTGTATGTGGAACCACACTTCACAAGTCTCGCATGCAATACCTTTTTCATTTCCCTTCACATCTCCTTTGCACTTAATACAGTAGTTATTGTTGTCTTCTGACTTGTCAACCTTAGAAGACTTGACTGATTTAGTGCCTTTATCACTATCAGTGAGGTCAACTGAAACTTTCTTTTCTTTACCCGCCATTTTTCTTTCCTTAACCCGTTCTCTACGAACAGGCCTACACAATTAGATATGTATACACGCAATATAACCCAGTTAAAATAGTGAATATTGTGTAACACCAATCTAATGTTAGAACTAAGTACAATTTAAGCAAGCAAAAGGTACAGCTGAGTGCACACAGGAAGCCCGATGTACCTCTTCTTGGGCCTCCACGTATCTCAGCAGTTTAATGGAACTAGTGTGACAAGTCACACTAGTCAAGCCGATACATTCTCAGAGGAGCGTACCCCAGTGCGCCTAATAGTAATTCAGTGTTAATTTACAAGTGTAAATCACAGTGCAATACAGCAACAGATGTGTAAAAAGTTAGTTAGAAATGACAAATTGAGATAAATTCCCACAAACCTTGTCGGTGGTACGATATATCCTACTTGTTAGTTACGTTACGCTACGTTAATGTACAAATAATCGATACAACAACAAAATAATTTTACTAAATTTACAGTTTATCCGCCATGTTCAAGAGCATTAAACCATGTGCGAAGCGGCTAGCTGGTGCGGAGTACAAAACATTATAAACGACAATAAACTGCAAAATACTAAACTCGAATCCCAACACCTGAAGCTAATTATAAGCACTAGTTACGTTCCGTTACGAGGCTACTTATAAGGGAAAACAAAAATCTAAAGAATTTGGTTGCAAAAGTTAGCTCTTAGAAACAAAAATACGCCCATTCCCCGGGACCGGAAGTCTTCAAGTTGCATGTCTTGATTTTTTTAAAGTTATGTGATTTATATTTGTTTGTTTAGGTAGAGGTGATGTGGGGGATGACGAAGGACGTGAGGAAACGTATGCACAGTCGACGTAAGCGTTTAACTTATTTAATTTGATAAATGTTCTTAATTTAATAAATTAATTTAAATGAAAAACATTAAAATTATTAATTAATTAATTTTATTATTAGTTATTGAAATAGAATTTAAATCGTTAATTGATTGATGTATTGTTAATTAATTGATTTATTATTAATTAATGAATGTAAAGTGTTGTAGACTGTGAATAGTATAATTTTGATGTATTCTAATCGCAAATATTCCAAATTCATCGTTATCATCATCTTTTTACAGTTTACTATATTCACATCTTAAGAATGTCTGTCTGTTTAGATCGAGCAAGTCTGACGCTAGGTTTGACACTGTTATTGGACACATAGAGGACATTGTCATGGGTAGGTGTGCTATTTCTGCATTCCGCCATCATTAGTTTATTCTCTCTCAGTTTGTTTTGATCTACTGATATGTTAGGTGTTGACTGCCAGACTAACATTAACCAAGGACCAAAGTAAACAATCAGACAAATATGAAAGTAATAAAATGAAATGTTTAGAAGACGTGTCAACTTTTTCTCAAGCAGTACTCGGAATTATTATGAGCATGTAAAAGAAAGAAAATTTAAGAAAGAAAGAAAATTTAATTTGAGCCTGTGCGTTGTTCCTCATTTATAAATGTGTAAATCGATGTTTGACTTGACCTGATGGTGTAGTCGGTTTAAATCAAGGAAAAATGGCATTATTGGAAATGTCGAGCCCATGCTGACATGGAAAAACTAATGCTAAATGATGTCTATTGTAGCATGTTTGACTTGTTAGTGAAAGATTGCAAGGTCTGACTTCACTCCAAGTGTTGTCTTGTGTACCCAGCTGTAACAAGTATCGCATTGCCCCTGTCAATAAGCAGCTTAAAACTTTTTAGCAACTTGACAGAGCTGTGACTGTTAGCTTCCATAACGGCTGGCTATTGGCTAGATACAGTAACTACGTTATAAGCTGGATCTCTCACCTTCAGGATTTAAAGATAGAAAAAGGAGGTTAAGCTCAAATAAACGAGCTTAGATGCATGTCTCATATGTGGTTTAAATTTATGTGTTTTATTACAGTACAATAAGTACTGTAATAAATGATTTGTAATGCTGTGATGCTGTGTTTGAATGCAGACGAAGAGTTCCAGGATCTACAGAACAGTTTCCTCGACCGCTACTGCCAGGAGTTTGTAGACGAGGAGGAGAACCGACTCATCTACACAGACATACACAAGAAATATGTACGTCTTAATAGTACACATAGACATACTCAACAATTATGTACATTTTATAGACACTCTAGGAGGAACCGATGATTCTTGTTTTCATTTGTTTATTATATTTCAAAATGTTTCATCATATAATAGTCAAGCGTTCGACCCTCTGTGTATGTTTTTTTTTTTGATCTTTAGTTTACCTGCTGAAACAGAAATTATATATTTTTTTCATAAAGAATAAAATTATGAACTGTCGGAACATTGACAGTTGTGTATGTGAGTGTATGTGTATGAAATATGTTGATTGTTTAGACCGACCTGATAGAGACGTATCTAGAGAAAGAACTCTGCCGACGAATGCCGGATTTTTCCATGGTCGACTTTCAGAAGCAGCTCATGTAAGTTGAACCTAGATCTTGGACCAATGACGTTAGAGGAATGAAGATAGGTGATGTGAACTCAGCGTGCAAACGACCAGTGGTTGAAGTGAGCCGGAAAGCCGCTCCGAGACCCTTGAAAAATATTGAATGGCATTCCGGGGCCACATGGGAGAATATTCACTGGTCTTCCGACTCATTTCGACCGTAAAAGCGCAATATTTGGTTGTTTGAGGGCCAAGAAATATAGAGTAGTGGCCCGAAAGCAATATTATGTTCCGGTTCCAACAATTTTCCACTTTAATCTCTGGGAACGATCAATGTGATATATGTGATGTGTGGGGTGCTTTGTTATACGTGTGGTACTATGTGATATCTGTGGTACTGTGTGATTTGTATGGTACTGTGTTATGCATGTTGTACTATGTGATGTGTATGGTACTATTTATTATGTGTGATATTATATGATGTGTGATATTATATGATGTGTATGGCAGGCCTACTATGTGTGATATTATGTGATGTTTATGTGCTGTGTGCAGAAGTCGACAGAAAGAGTTAGAGGGAGAGATCTTTGAAATGCTACTCACTTTCTCTGATTTCTTAGCCTTCAAAGAAATGTGCCTCGCATACAAAGCTGTGAGTAGTAATGGAGTCAGCTCTTTCTGTATTGCATAATTTATTAATCATTTGTTTTGTGCTTTTTTTGTTGACAGGGACAGGTTTTTTCTGTATTAAGTCGGCAGGTTTGAATTATGTGTATCGCAGATCGGCCTAGGTGCCATCTGAACTTGACATGCTTTGACTTGTTTGCACATAAGCTGCGCATGAATTGTTGCTAGTGTACCGTAATAATTCTGTCTGAGAGTTGAACATCGTCAGACGACATCGTTCAACGAGAACATCGTTCAACGACAAGCTAGTTGTTGTGACTTGATCAATTGATCACTCACAGATACTATGGACTAGTTAAAGGACTTCATGTCTTACATACAAGGATGCATAGTGGTAAAAGTGTGTGTGTGTTTTGATCTATGGCATCTGTTGAAACTATCAATCAGGCCAGAACTTGCGTTATGAAATGGCGACTACCGTATGAAACATGAAATCGTTACATAGCGCAGCATTAGAGTTTAATTTAAATCAATATGCTCTCCATAGGCGAATCATTTCATAAAGCATGTCTGATGAATGCGTGTGCATGTGTTTATGTGTTTGTGTGCATGTGTGTGTATATGTTTGTGTGTGCATGCTTGACGGCTCATGTAGTGTTAAACGTCTATATGTATTATGTATGTCTGTGACTGCATGTGTGTGACTGCATGTATGTCTATGACTGCATGTCTGTGACTGTATGTCTATGACTGTATGTCTATGACTGTATGTCTATGACTGTATGTCTGTGACTGCATGTCTTTGACTGTATGTCTATGACTGTATGTCTATGACTGTATGTCTATGACTGTATGTCTATGACTGTATGTCTATGACTGTATATCTATGACTGTATGTCTATGACTGTATGTCTGTGACTATGTCTGTGACTGCATGTCTGTGACTGCATGTCTATGACTGCATGTCTATGACTGTATGTCTGTGACTGCATGTCTGTGACTGCATGTCTGTGACTGTATCAGTCTGCATGTGTGTGTGTGTGTGTATGTGTATAGGGTAAAGAAGGTCAGTCGTTTGCTCGCTCTTGTGGTATCTCTGTATGTATGTCTGTGTGTATCTCTGTATGTCTGTGTGTAACTCTGTTTGTATGTCTCTTTGTATGTGTATGTATATCTCTCTGTGTATATCTATCTGTGTGCCTGTGTGTAGGATAAAGAAGGTCAGTCCATTGACCTCTCTAGTGGTATAGTCATCTCCCCACTCGGCTCGGCTTCCTCTCACGGCTCCGCCCACGGAGGCGGGGCCAGGTCACAGTCAAACGGAGCCAATCGGCATCTTCTTCTTCCCGGGCCCAATCAGTTTGAACTGATGGATTGTGGTGAGCCAGAGGACAGGGATTCCCCTCGAAGGCAAGCGTCTCATGACAACCAATCAAATTCGTTCTCTCATCACGACACTCATGATGATGATGATGATGATGATGATGATGATGACCTTGGACTTGCTGTGAGGGGGAAGGGGTCACACGGTGCGGGGGGCAATCAGCGCTAAATGTTTTCTCTGTCCTATGTTGAGGGTTTAAGAGACGTGTGCACGCCAGTTGTGTTGATACTTGTGATAAAACAGAACGATGGTTCGACAGATACGACATGCTCGGGGATATATTGTAATATTGGTAATAAAATTGTATAAATGTATCGTTATTTTTCTACTCTGACGTAGTGAGATCAGAAACTGAGTGATTAGTAACATGACGGCTTGTGATAGTCAGAAATGTGTGTACGATGAGCAGATGTATTGAGCACGGCCGCATGTAAGGAGGGATTTTCGGATTCAAATCCCCTCACCCCCCCTCCCAAATTTGTTTCTCAAAATTTATGGAGTTTTATTGGGAGAAGATCGCCCAAATTTTTTGGGTAGCTCAAGACTCCTGAATTTAAAATGTTGAAAAGGTCGTCAAATTATTTTAGAAGTCAAAGACCCCGAAATGAAGTCCTGGCTATGGCATTGGTATTGAGTCCATCTTCTTTGTGTTTGTTAGTACTACAACATAGCGAGTGAGTGAGATGTAACAAATTAGACAGCGTTATTTATACTTGGTGTTGGTAATATTGTAGAACGCAGCCTGCTAAGGCACTACCCACACTGTGGCTCGTATGCCTCTGTGTTTGCTACAATAGCATAGTAGATAAAATACTGAAAGTATAATTATTATTGCATGTCTAAAGTGTATTGAAATGTACAATCAGTTGTGACGTGCTAAAACTATATTCTTAAGTTCACTATCAAATAATAGTAGCTCTGTTGTCATTTTAATGGGCTCTCTCTATTTTCTCTTGAAGTACACTATAAGCGTAGTAACCTTACCTTGAGTAAGATAAGGTAAGGCTAGTCGAGACCTTGATTAATGAGTTTATGTGTGTATATTGTATTATATCTTATGTGTATAGCTGATATTGTCAGAGGCACAAAATATGACCCCTTGGTGCTGACAGGCTAATACAAACAAACTAAATACTGTTAAGTTTTGTTCTGTCAATAGACCGCTTTGGAACAAATATTCTATGTGCTTTGCAGTTACAGACAACCAATTTAACATCAACACAGCGTATTTATATTTAATTTTGTAGGAAATATAGAAAGTTGGTGCTCAATTTATAGCCAGTCTATACTATCCAGAAGGTTCTTTGCCACACGGAAGTAGTTTAAATGACGGAATGTTATCACATAGTATATTTGATCCAAAACGGTCTATTCACAGTCTGACTTTTTTGTGTTGCTCCCTACTTGCTGTACAGTTAGGATGTGATGCCTAAATGCAAAAATGATTTTGTATCCTTCTTTAGCTGCTGAGTAGCTCTAGTTATGTGTTGTCCAATGTCTTAGATATTTAGTCTAGTACTCTGTAGATGTTTAGCCTGGTACTCTGTACACATTTAGTCTAGTACTCTGTAGATGTTTAGCCTGGTACTCAGTACACATTTAGTCTGGTACTCTGTAGATGTTTAGTCTGGTACCCTGTAGATATACATATAGTCTAGTACTTTGTTCCTGCGCCGCACTTATCGTCTCCTTCATACCGTCTACTTTCAGTGCTTTTACACATGTGGTGTTGTATGCAAATGTTTTGTCTAATTAATGCTTAGGTCAAAGTTCATTTCAATTACTATGTATGCCAATTTCAATGTATTGTGTTAGCCCATTTCATATTGAGCCCATTTCATATTCATTGTTAATATTATTATTATTGTTTTCTTGCACTAATATACGTTAATAGAAACGAAATCCTTTTATTATTTTAGTAAGATTATTGACTTGTTTTTATTGTTACCAATGATAACTTTTTGATGCTAAAAAATTTAGTCTGGATTTAATTTTGTTCTTGTCATCTCTTGCAGCGGTGATTAACTATATTTTTCTGATAATTTACTAAAATTATTACTAATAAATATTAATAAAGCTGTGCTATTAGTGTTTAATTGTTGCAGAATTTATGCTATTATCATAATGTTTACTACTGTTTGGCATAATGTCGTGAAATTCATTGCTAGTGTTAGCGTGCTTGTGTACAATTATTTCATCACCTTTCGTTCATATCGCTACCCCCTCCCTTTTCCCCTGACTGATGTAAACGGTAAAAGCACTTAAAGAGAATCGTCGAGGTAAACAGTCAATTCTCTGTTGCAGGATCGACCAAAAGTTTCTTTGTTTAGAGTTAATTATTAGAGTTAATTGTTTGTGACACATGCTTATGTGCGAGGTACAATGACGATTTAACCATAAATTTATTAAAATTCAATTATTAATACTGTATTATTAATCTCAGTGGCATGCTGATTTGCTGAATGAGAAGTTGGTCAGTTTAAGATGTGAAATCTTTGAGGACTGTCCGATTGTACAAGCGTAAACGGTACAAACACATACATTTGAGTGCACGTGCACTTAACTGTAATGCACAGTTAGTGCACATGCACTTAACTGTAGTGCACTCTCCTCTACCTACTTTCTGCTGAAATGAAAGAACATGAAACGGTTCAGTTAATTATTTGAACATACATGCGATATTTATAATGCATCATTTGAACGTATAAATGGAGTTCAGTGTTAAATTGTGTAAGAACTATGCACGGTGGGTCAAACCGTTGCTTCTAGTTGCTTGCAGAGTTATGCTCAATATTGATGTTGAGATTATATTATGTCAAATTTATGAATTATTACATACTGGCTTACTCATTGTGATGCGAGAGATATGTGTAAATTGTTTGATAATTTGTTACAATATATGCACAACAATATATGTCTTTTGCTACGGAATTCGACTGATATTCTAGTTGTGTTTTTATCTATGGACCCTTGCAAGCGTTCACTTTCTCACAACACAAGCTAATTTGTTATATATTGTTCAACAAATCTATAAATAATCCAATTGTTTACACTGCAGCATATTTGACCTACAAAACTATGCGCATTCTCACAGCCATTTCGTCAGTGACAGGGGGGCGGGGGACAGCACAAAAAACACATGTCCCGTGCCAAATTTCTTATGAACAAGTACTATTAATTAGTGATTCAGAAACTTAGTGATTTAATCATGTCCCGCTTAAGGAGATTATTTTGAATCACCGCATAAATGTAAACTGCATAGAAAAATTAATCAGTCTTTTACAAACATAAATTTTGGCTAAATTGGCCTTGACATTTAAACATGAATACGCGGTTCCGTCCTTCATAGGCTCTCTATCGACATCCAGCACTAGATTTAAAGCTATACAAGGTCTTTTGTATATTATTAATCCATTTAGGATGCATTCCAGCTCCATCATATTTTGATCTGTCACTGATTTCATCGTACTAGATACATGTGGTGTATTCAAGGTGGCATAGTAATAATGACGATCTGCGATCAGGGCTGTTTATATTTAACTACAACACAAAATGTTTGGAATTTATTATTTAATAACGGTCAAAACTAGTTACAGCTGTCTAGAATAAAATATATTGCCACAGTTTATGCATGATAGACAACAACGATCAACCTTCGTCAGTTTTTTTCTTGCCAGGAAAAGTTGGACGATGTGTTAAATGATGATGATGATAATATTCTGCCCGAACGCAGATCCTTGTGACAGTTATTTGTATTACGTATTACTAAGCTTGACTTTGACCACCGATCCACTAGGCCAGATGAGCAATAGCGGGTGGTCAAAGATATTTTTAGTGCAGGCAATTTGGTAACAAATTGATTTGATATGCTACAATTGGACACAGCGGGAAGTTTAACCCTCAACCTTTGCACTGCGAGGTGAGAATGCTACCGACTGACCTATACAGTCACTCCGCTAACATTTACAAACTATCTCTTATAATATCAGTACTCATCATCATCATAATCATCACGTATCACCCAACAATCAGAGTGTGATCAGATCACTATAAAGAACAGGAAGAACGTATTACAAATCTGTACACATAATTGCTATCTTGCGACAGTTCAGATGTTATCACTGCTTACATTTAAGCGCACGATTAAATTAGATCCAACAATAAAATCAGCAATAATAGCTATAAAAAGTACTACTTATAATAATCACAGTTCATGCAAGAAATTCATATAGTATTTCTGGCAAGAAACTCGGGGCCCATGTGCTCGACAACGCACATACCGAGAGTGTGGGCGTCCGTAAAGGCATCTGGCTGTAAAACTTTTGTGCAACAAATATTCAAAATGTCGAATGCACATGCTTTGCACGGTGTCAAAAATTTGCTCCTCATTACTGAAGGAAATCTAACCCACTTCGATTAGCTGCAAAGATAAATGTGTAGTCTGGGTGAGGAATGACGCTAAATAAAATTAACGATAAATTATGATGAAATACAAATGATGATGAAAGATAAGTACACTATGATGAAAAAAGAATCATGAAAGATACATGATGAAGATGACCTAACTTTAAGAAGAGTCTCTACAGCAATCTATATCCCCTCTCTCGTTAACTCAGGCCTTACCAGCCACAACGTTGGTTAACGACAAACCTTAATTCAGTCTTTATCAGCAACAATGCAATCTCTATTATAACTCTGCTAAATCCGTTAACGTTATTAACTTTCGTTAACGCCCTGCCTAACACTCAGGCTTTACAACCGACTCTGGCTAATTACAAGTCCTGGGATACATCACGCCGACTCTTCTGCATCCCCGGGTCCACTACTCTTATCTCCCCTGGCAGTCCGTTGATCACATGACCTGCAGCTACTGTCCGCGGCAGAGATGACTCATCTATCGACGCCGATGCGCTGTCATGCCTCCTCCTCCCTCGCTTGTTTTGCTTGCACCACAACGTCATCCTCATCGTCCCTGGTTCTCCTTCGTGAAGACGAACTAGAGTCGACCGTCGATTCCAGTGACTCATCTCGGACAGCGGGTGATGAGTCACTAGGGGCGGCTTGGCGTTGAAAGGCAAAGGCAAGGTACAGCGCTACAACAGACACACAAAACTTAGGTATACTGGAACAATAAAAACCCAGATATCGTGCTACAAAA
>JAQFYQ010002463.1:0-11669 GCA_034694885.1 Buchholzia appendiculata
AGATTTGAGTACTTAAGTAAGCTTTCATGGCATCATGTTTATGATGATTGATGATGATAGTGCTCTGTCCGAAAACAGGTCCTGGCCATGGTTATTTGTCTTGCATATTACTGCGCACGACTTAGCCACCGACGGCATCATGTTAGACCATGTTAAATTTGGTTCTTTGATTGTTATTGTGAATAGCTAACTATTTGGTGCTAGCAGTGACAAAAGTTGGTAACGGTAAGTAGTGTTATAGCTATAACAATTTATTTATTGAATGCTCACATTATCCAGCCAGTTCATCAAACTTACCCAGCCAGCTCACATTTAGTTCAGTTAGTAGAAAGGATCGAACCATGCAAGACATATTTCACAACTCGACTTGAACCAGTTCCTTAAAGAAATAGTAATGTTAGAGCTATAACAGGATAGTGCTTTTTTAGTGCCATCAATAGCCTTCAACATACCTTGAGCGATATTGTGACAGAAAATATGATTCTCTGGCCGCTGAGCTAATACAAGCATTCAATGCGATCTTTTGTCTCAACAGTCTTGATGCAGCTAATTGTAGATTGTTAAAAAATTGGGCTTTTGATTTGCGCTTTATTATGAGAGGTTACAGTTGATTTATGCAATGAGTGGGACATGAAATGCACAATGATGACTTGCAGTTAAATTCATTAACAGTTTGTAAATATTTGGCTTGACATGTGTTCTAATATTTATATTATACATATTAGGTGAAGATGTATTCTGACTAATATTTTAATAATTCTTTATGTAAAATATGTCTATGCTTTTGTTATAAGATGTTGTTGTTTCCTTCAGAACATAAAACTACTTCAAGATGCACATTCTGTGAGATCATACAGGGATGAACTCGACGTTCTTAGAGACAAGGTATAATTTACATTTTTATCATTTTTTGAATAATAAATATTTTAACAGTTATTGTGTAGCCTTAGAATTAACTAAAAAATATGGCTTTCTGTGTTTGTGGTTGATGGTGCTCTTAGTGAACTCGTAATAGATTTCAAGTGATTCTTCATAAATTTAAAGTTTGTAATCAAATCTTTTTATTTATGTCACTCAAATTGTATGTTTCTTCATTTTATTTATGATTTTCGCACTTATTTTATCTATTGGTGAGAGTTCAGCTTGTTGATGATTTTTGTTTGATGATCATTAATATGCTAATATGCTTAATGAACATTCTACAACAAATTCTAGAACAACTCCGCAGCTCAGTCATCAGTTTAGCAACAGAATAATAATGTGTACTCATTTTGTATATTAAGTTATGATTGAATTATATTAATATTGAATTGTATTAAGTTTCATAACTTGTAAATATTATAACATAACTAATTAATGATAAAGATAATGATATGTGGATAATATGGATATATTTACTTTTGAACTACAGGTGATTCATGTTAATAAATTGGAGATGGAAGCTCAGAGATACAAGGAAAGGCTGATAGAACTGGATTTCTATAAGGCAGAGTATTGTTTTCTGAAATCCTTACACATTAATTATTAATAGTCAGGTATTATTAGTGACTGTATTGTAGGTATGTGTTGTATAATTTAGTCAGTTTTCTTCATTTGTAATGTTTACCTTGATACACATTTGTGTAAATGTGTTTCAAACGTGAAAAGTGTGACTCAATTTTTTTGGCTATAGACAATAAGGTGCATAGTATACAGATTGAAATACAATGCAATATTATGCTTAGTAACACTCACAAGTTTCGACAGGCCTAGGCCGAATCAGAGGCATGGGAAAAGTACTCAACAAGTGCTTTGTTACCGAATGATGACGATTTTGTATAGTTGCTTGTGAGCAACATATTGAATTTTGCTAGCCAAAGTTGTTGGTTTATTAAAGAACCCGTGTTTGTCATCTCCTGAAGGACGTTGGAGTTGGTTGGGTGTGGCGCTCAGCTTCGACATATAGATGAGTTGTGATTGCTGTTGTATATCTTAAAGAATCAAATTGAAACTGAAATTCATTGATCATAAATAGCAAATGAATTGTGATGATGTGAATTATTAAATATACAGTTTATTTAGAAGGGGATGCAAAAGTGTTCTATTTTATTATTAGATTAGACGTGTTAGATTCCTGTTTTGCTAAATTAGAGCTATAGATTTGTTTATGTAAATTTAAAGTATGGTATCTGTTTACATGTTGGTCTCACTCTCTCTCTTGTAGGCTCGAGTTGATGAGCTGCGAGCTGATAATGACATGCTTCTGGAGAACAGACGACTGCTAGAAGAACAAGTTTTGAGTTGTCATCAGCGGATAGAAACGGTTGTTGGACTTGAGTCACAGCTGCAGCTTTACACGCAACAGATATCAGATCTCACAATGGTCAGTACATAGTACATACAGTGTGTAGTAATACAGATTTCACAGTGGGTAGTACATGTAGTATGTAGTAATATAGATTTCACAGTGGGTAGTACATGTAGTATGTAGTAATATACATCTCACTGTTGTTAGTGCATGTAGTATTTAGAAACATTATGTCGTGATAATAAAAATTTCTTGTAAAGTTATTTTTACTGATAAAAATTAGTGTGGTGTGATAGCGCGGTGTCATGGCGGTTCTTACTATTTGGCGTGATAGGAATAGAATTTGATGCTGGATTGTTCTTTCTAGGACCGAGATAAAGATCGTGCGAAGATAGTAGAATTACTGGAAGAGAATTCAGTCATTGCACTCGACATACAGCGATTGAACGAAAGAAGGAATAAATTAAGTGATGACCATGATGTTCTGCCTATTAAAGGTTTGTTTTACTGATAATGATTTTTGTCAAACAAAAGTTACTATTTATTTTAAATTCTGCATTTTTAGCATATATTTTTAGTTTTTTTTTTAATCAATCTTGCATGCATACTCATTTATTTATGAATTTTAGTAACTTTTTTATACAATTCTGTTGCGTCAGTAAACATTTTGGCTTGAAGAAGTTTCAAAATTTAAAAGTTGAAATAACCACAATGGACAATGATGTGATTAATGATACGATTAACTTAATTCATAGTTTTAGCATTTATGATATTTCATTTTGAAAATTGAATGTGATGATATTGTGTTATTAAGTTGTGTAAAAGAAATTATACCAAAGGAATAAACTGCATAGATATAATTGTTAAATATTCACCTTGCACTTTGTTAAAAAAATTGTGTAGTTTCCTTTTGTTCATTGTTTGTTGTAAGTTTAAAAATGTTTTGTTATGCGATTTAAAATGTTTAATATTTAAAAATGTTTTTGTAAAAATGTTTTGTTATGCGATTTCTATATAATCAGTCTTACTAAAAAATGTTTAAAGCTGTCAATTGATTATTGTGATCCTGATTTGAATTGAGCTATATGCCTTGTAGTGTTAAACTTTAATAAATACTTTAGAGTTTTCTTGTAAACATCTATGAAAATCGACAAACCTGTATTGTGTATGCTGCTTTGCTTGTAGAAAATTCTTTATCTGATCAGTTATCTGAAGCAGCAAATTCTCAAGTTTTACGCCTCGAGTTGGAAAATCAGCGATTGAAGTCAGAGCTTCAAGAACTGAAAGAGACCAGCATGCTGTCCAATATTTCTCGAACGTTGGAGTTGGATCGTGAGAATGTGTGTTTGGCACAGAAGGCTGAAGAATGTCTGCAGAATGCGACGAAGGAATCTAAGAGATGTTTGGAACTTGAAAGAGCTTGTCTGAACTTGACAAGGGATAAACAAGCTCTAGAGGAGGCTCTGCGCACAGTATGTGCAATTGTTCATTTATAATTAAAGAAAGAAATAATTTAGAGAACTGTTATAAATTAATGAATAGTGAAACAGCTCCTGACGGCGATCTATATAGACGATATAATACTATTAACATTAAATTTTACAGATTCAATTTGTAAGTCCTTTATATATCAGTTAATGCACTTGTGTAAAGTCTAAAAAAATTAATATATTTGTGGGCACACTCTATAATTGACTTTTACATGACTGAATTTTCAAGTTCTGAAGTTCCAAGCTCCTGCTTAGAAATCTTTCGAGTGATAATCATGTTTGAATTGGTTCTCAAACGTATCTATCCTGCTTTGTAAATAAATAGCTTTTAGCCGTAATGTGGTCATCGTTTCAATACTGTTGAAATTTGTACGGTATTGTGTTCACATAACATAACTTGCTCTTGACCTTGACTGCTTATCATGTTAATAAAGATTTGATTAAATAAACTTATGAAGTGGAAGGGTAAAGCATACAATTTTTATACTATTAGATAATTTGTGATCTATATGAAAGGCGTGTAGAAGATTGAGCTGGTTCATTCTCTTTTTTAGAGCTGGTTCATTCTCTCATATTTTAGCTGTGATTGTTATGGTAACTAATCTCTTATCTCAACGAATGTATTTTTCTTTTAGATTTTTAATTTTGAAACTGCTAAGTTTCTTGCATGGTGAGGTATAGGTTCTATATGAGCATAAACAGAGTTGTGCTAAGGTTATTAAACTTGCTTATAAGACAAGTAAGAAAGTTTGCACAAAATATAGCTGCTGATTACTAGTGATTAGTATTTCACTCTGTTGTATCAATCAAGCTAGGTTCATGAGGTAGTGTGAACTTTGAAGGTAGCATATCTTGTGTGTTCAGGTACAGGAAACTTGTGACCGACGTGTAAAAGAACGAGAAAAAGATTACGCGCACGTGTTGCGCAGTCTTGAAGAATTGCGAGTTAGCAACAGCAAGGCTGTTAGTAGCCAGTCTCACGTGAAAGTCAATGAAGCTATAAACAAATCTCTCACTGAGGAGCTGACGTTGATGAAGTCTCAGTCGACAAGACTCGAGAACGAAAAACTGCAACTTGAGAATCAACTTATGCAGACAAAGAAATGCAGTGAACAACAACTACAGGTAACTACTTATCATCTCTCTTCTTCCTGCATAGTTTTAGCGCTCATCTACAGACTTGTACGTTTCTATGTGCGTAATGAGGCCCACATATTTCTTCCACATTTTGTATTTTTCAATTGTTCGATGGTTCAAAAGATTGATGCAACGGCGACTCGTTCATCCTCCTTCCATGTGCTTCTTAAAGGTATTCGTGCAATTATTACAGATCAGTTTTTTCTTTGACAGTCTTTCATTTTTTATCATCTTTGTTTGTCACCCCTTGATATTGAATGATTAAATGTATTTTTAATTGTTCTTTTTTCTCATAGATTTATTTTATCATTTGATTCTATATTCAACTTTGTATCTATTGCTAACTGTAATGCTACTAATGTTGACAAAGTAATTCATGTAATTCTGTAACATTATTAATTGTTTAATCAGATTAAAGTACTATAAATTTAGTCAATTGTGTAAAATCTAAACTGAGTTTATTTGCTTATAATTTACTGTAGCTTGCTGCTGCTAGTCATGATGAGCTGGTCGAAGAGCTCAGAACAACCGTCGACACTTTGCGAGCGTCGTGCCAGGACCTTGAGGATCAAAGGTCAAAGTTAATCTCTGAGGTGGAAGAAAAAGATCGGCTGTCAAACACGCTTGAAGCACTGCACCAGCAAGAAGCTGAAAAGGCTGAGTGTGGAGAAAAGGAAAGTTTACGAACGGCTGAAGAGATGGTTCACCTCAACAAGATCATCGAGTCACTGAGAGCCAGAGTTACTGAAGCTGATGCACGATTAGCCGAGTCACGGTCTGAGCTAAATAAAGTAAGTTTATCATTCAATAACATGCAGATCAAATTTTTGCCATCAAATGAACCTTGTCACAGAATATATTCAGAATTTTTTAATTTAAGAAATTGTCTTTTCCTTCCCAAGAGCTACAGCAGTTCGTGCCAACATAATGTAATGTGGAATCTGTGTTTTTGTGCCATTGTATACGATACTATGATCCGGTGTTGAAATTTGTTTGAAAGTGATTCGGAATTTGGTATATATAAGTATGTAGTTATTAAATCGAATCTGTATCCTGTTTATTTAACCTCTGTTTAGATATGTACAGTTTGTTTCAGAAAATATACAGAGTCTGTGAGTCTTAATATCTGTTGATGGTGCATGGGAATATAAAATGTCTCTTATTTAATAATATGTTATGCTTGCTTTATGTAATTGTGTTATTTGTGAATAGGCAATGAGTGAAGCGCAGAGTGATAGATTGAGAGTTGTCAAGTTAGAACACGAGAACTTTGACCTTGTGGCTGAGAAGCACAAAGAAGAACAGAACACGTCTGGATTGAAGCAAATACTCAAGTCACTTGAACGAGACTGCCTTCATTCCAGTCAGGAAAACTCCAAGCTGCAGTTGTGTGTCGATGAGCTGGAGACAGTGCAGCAGAAGTTTGAGTGTGAGCGGAAGAGATGCATTGCCCTGGAACAAGAGAACTGTCAGACGAAGCAGGACATCACAGTGCAAGAGAGAGAGCTGCTTAGTGTCAAGAAGAATCTGAAAGAAAAAGAAAGGACAGCCTCCGAATTGAACGACAAAATACAAGATCTTGAAGCAGAATGCAGAAGTAGGGTTTTCATATAATCTTTTAAATTGGCTTTTCTGTTTCAATGGTAAGCGACCAAAAGGATTAAAAGTAACTAATTGTGGTTTGAGTTCACAAAGTATTAAAAGCTTGATGACTTGAATGTGGAGCAAACAGTCATTTTTAGAGAAACTACTTAGTGTCAAGCAAAATGCATCAGGTATCATTTGTATGAATTTGTGTAAAACCATTGGTTACAAATAATATTTATGTAATATTTGATGTAATGTTTGTTAAAATTAGTAGCATTCTTCTTTGTATAGTAGTTCTTAATACATTCAAATACATTTATTGGATATTGTTGGAGCAGGAATTTTTTTATTCGTTTGAAAATCGTTGGTTTCATAAATTATAATTTTAAAGCGTTATTCAGTTTAGGTGCTATTAAACACTTATTTCATATTAAACGCATATATCGAATAATGCTTCTACACTGCTTCATCATCATCAGCATCATTTAACGTCACTCATATGTGGAGAATACAAGTCTGTAGCGAGTGTGGCCAATAGTAAATCCAGCCTAAGACATCGTCAGAAGATGTCCAGGCCTAGATTAATCAAAACTGAATCAACACATACAAGTCAGTTCGTATTTACCATGTCATGTTATGGTCATCTCAAAACATTTCAGGCCGGTGTCACCGGCATGGCTAACTTTCAATTGTATTTACTGATTGCATTTACTGAGCTTGCAACAGGACAAATCAAAATATTTGCATTGTTGTGTCACTTGTATGAAAAAAGGTGGACAGATTAAGACTTTTACCTTTCAACATTTTGCTCACTAGCTTAATATATGGCCTACAATCGGTGTAAGTAACACAAGGGTTGTAAAGCGTTTTACTTGTGAGATGTTCAAATTTGTTCACGGCAATAGTGGGGGTGATTTTCACCTGGGTTTTTAAATGTGGAAGTGCCCAGTAAAGGGTCGGCTAATTTTAGTGACACGAACAAATGGCATAATACTAGACACTGAAATTATAATAATCTTGTTTTTTTAATGCCAAGTGAGAATACTAATCACAATGCTACATGAGAGCATACTTCAAAATGCAAGATTGGAGATTGGAATTAGAACAACTATCACAATGCTATGTAGTTTAAGTATTACAACGATATGTGGATGTAATGTACAATTATGAATTTAATGGACTTGATATAATTCCTGACGCCAATAGACTCGTTGTTTTTTGACGGGTGAGAAGGACATTGTTAATCTTCTGACTTTTACGTGACTGTTAGAAGTGAAATTGAGAAGTGACGTAACCTGTCGTTATATTATTGGTAAAGTTTGACTCTGAGCGTCTTTTCTTTTGGAGCTTGCAACAGTGGAATTGTTCATCGAACTCTGTTTAAAAACTGGGAAAACTTAAACCTCCTGGTAGTTGTGTCCTTGCTTGAAACGTTTATTATACTTGTGTGTTGTTTTGTTTCTAAATTGTGATTTATTTTCTTTACGCTGATCGATTAATACATTATCACTTGCGGCTGTGTAGATTCACTTGTATTCGCAAACCAGAATAAGAAATTGAAAGAGCAACTGGATGTGTATGAGCAGGAAAATTTGAATTTGATTCAGCAGTCTACATTAAATGAAAACTTGCAAGCTTCACTAAGAGAGGTAAGTCAGTTTTGCATTAATTTCGTTATTACTTTAAGATCATCATCATTATCATCATCGTTTGTTTAAAACAGAAAAACACATAGATAATGCAAATCTCAATATAAATTTTACCTAAGTATAATTCTGTTTTCGGCTACCAGGGAAAGCGATTGCCTATATAACTGGTCGCCTTTCTGTCAAAATCAATTCAGTTACATCAAACATGTACATTTGTTAACTAATACCACAAGATACCATAAAAAAAGATCAAGAGTAATCAATGAAACTTCAGAACATAAGTAAAACGGGTTTAAAAAATTCACACTGAAGATATTTTGGAATAAATTACACAATAAATATTGGTAAATGTAATGATATTCAGATTCCATGAGAAGTTGTCGTATGAAAAGTTGTTATTAACATTGTAATCAGACTATTATCAGAGCAGTCAGAGCAGTTCAAATTTGCTAAAAAAATAATGTTTAAATATCAATATTATGTAGATGTCAGGAAGATGAAATAAGAAATATTTAAATTCTCAGCTAGTCTGTGGTATGGTTGCCTGATGACGAGAAATTTAAGAGATAAAGCCGCTTCACCGACTAGCAGGTTGGTATTTATTTGTACAGCAACAATTCTGCCTTTTGTGCTATATTTCCTGGTTCTCAAAGACTGTCATTTGCTATTGGTTGTGGAGTGGGACTGTGTTATGTGACTGTTTATATATGTAATAAACTAATGTATTCTTAATCAAACGTGGTCCCATGTTTGGTTCTAAGTAACATGATCGTCTAGAATTGTTCTTAGATTATTGAGTTGTAACTAGATTAAATTGCGTAGTTAACTTATGGTTAATAATTCTTGAATTGATTGTTAGTTTTTCGCTATGTCCTGACCAGTTAGAATATGCTATGTATATTGTGTGGTTTTAAGTTCTGTGTTATGTTTATATTGATTTAGGAACTTTCAGTTGCAAAAGTTCGACTACAGATGGCAAGAGAGGAGCTAGAATCAAACACATTGTTATTGAAATCATTGCAGAAGCAGCACGATCAAAAACAAGATGCATTATCAGGACTTGCGTCAAATGATATGAGGTAAAATAAATGAATACTGCAGAGCTGTGTTTTTGTAGTTCCATTCGAAATAGCTTGAGTTATATCAATTTTATTTTCTGATTTAAGTTCATTCTAGCAATATATTTGTAGTCATTTGTAGTTTTGTTTGAAAGAAGCCAGTAGTCCTTAAGGGACTTTTAATTTGATTAATGAGTAACTTTTTTACTTAATTATTGAGTGACTTAATTTATTATTGATATTTTATGGAATTAATTGTACAAAAAAAAGAAATATTTTGGCTTTTTTTGCCGAGTTACATTCACTCCGGGATTGTTAATCAAGCTTTCTCGAACATTCTCTGTCATTGTTTAGAAGTTTTGTTAATATCTAAACCATTTTGATGTGGGTAACTAAATGTATCAGAGTGATGAATAAATGGTAGATTAAAAATCATCATAATCAACATCATCAATGCTATTATCATTGCTGTCATAATAGCTTATAAAAATAGAAAAGATCTATTTTGTGTTTGACAAGATATTCCACTACTGTTCTGATTCTTCAAGATATTCCGGCCGTGCCTTTATAGATGTGATGATGATGATAGTTCTCTGTCCGAAGACAGGTCCTGGTGATGGTTATTTGTCTTACGTATTACTACGCATGACAACCACCGACCAACTAGGCCAGATGAGCACGGGTGGGTGGTCAAAGGTCCTTTATAGATGTGCCCCTCCCTAAATCCGTCATTTAGAGCTGAAGGTTTGACTTTCTGCAATGTGGCCGTCAATTTGTCGTAATATCGTATCATATCATGTATCTCAAATCTCATATATGTGTTAATGTTATGCATTGATAATTCGCAGGATGTCGTGCAACTTTTGAAATATATAACATATAGTATCTTGTAATCTATATCTTTATTTATGCAGGTCTATGTATGTGACGCAGCATTACGTTTCGTGTTCAACTGATAAACAGACGTCACCTCTTAAGGACAATAGGGTTAGTGAGAAAAGAGGTTCTTTATAAATTAATATCTGGTAATGGAAGAAGTAATTGGAATGGTGGTAGTATGAGGAGGGAATGATTTACCCCACTGGTAAGAAAAATTGATAATACAATAATTGATAATACTCTACAGCCCGGTGAAGTGCATGTGATAAGAGGTGACTTAGGGTTAATACTCTGATCAGTGCTGCAGCATGAGTGTAAACTACTACCGTCTGCTCCTTGGTTATTTTGTGTTGGTGGGATTACCGAATCAAAGAGCAAAATAACTTTCTGAGAAAGAAAAATTAACCCATTCCTGTTGCCGATTGGCGTCGGCAACGGTATGAGATCGTAAAAAATTCTGCCATAGTAACCACTCAGGGTCATTAATGACCCATCAGGGTCATTGGCCTGTACTTAGCATAGACATCTTGCGAAAGCGAATAGTGGACTGTAGATGGTCGATGGTGATGATCTATTAGAAAGGTTAAACAATGAAGACAATGAAGCATTTCATTGTAACAGTTATGAATAAATCATATAAATAAATTAATATATAAATTAATCAAATCTTAAAAGTTTTGAGTTTCATTGTTGGCTGAATCTCTTCTGGTCATTATCATAGATAGTTATTTAATCTGAATGTATTTTAAAGTAAGTCAGTGCATGTGCAGTGTGCATGCACACACGTATGTACATACGTGTGTGCATGCATGTGTGTATGTATGTAAGAGTGTTGACTGCCCATGCTGCTGCTGACTCTAGGCTCGTTGCTTGTAAGTACTTTGAGTACAAGTCTCACGTTGTGATAGGCTGAACAGTAAACATGCTAGGCTGAATTAGAAGATTGAGATGCAGTCCTGAGTGTTTAATAAATTGATAAGAAAGTATTGATAGGAAGTTTATTCTTTGTCATTTTTCTTGTACTGTAGAATGGCATGCATGAATTGAAGAATGGCAATCAGCAGAGTGAGCCAGTCAATCATATGTCAGAGCCTTATATGCAGAAATCAGCTTATAAACAAAGTGTAAACCGGACTCCGGCTTACTTTTCTGGCAGTGATGAACAGCTTGCTAAATTACAGGTAAGTAACAACATACAGTACCTGTGCCATAACATATATCGTACCGTACATAACATATATAGTACTGTACATTCCAAGTAATTCAAAAGTTTACTAACTAACTCATCAGTTAATTTAATAAGAAAAGCACAATACAGCACGAACACTAATTGCAATGATTTGACAACAATATTCATAGAGGTGCATGTTTGGCCATGTTTCTCGCCCCCACATGGCTGGATAAAATTAGGCTAAAAACTTGATTATTCCACTGTTTCATGGAATCGGGCTGTAGCCAATTGCGCCTCAGAATGTGAGTGACAGCCAGGCTCATGTTGAAGCATATGTTACATGCGTATGTGCGTGCGTACATACATGCATACATGCATACATACATACATACATACATACATACATGCATA
>JAQFYQ010002464.1:0-11668 GCA_034694885.1 Buchholzia appendiculata
AGCGTAGTAATACGCAAGACATGTAACCATCGCCAGGACCTGTCTTCGGACAGAGCACTGTCATCATCATCATCATCTTCAAAACATCAATATAGTGTTTACTTACTTGCTCTGCATTTGTGTGCATCATTTTAGTTTTAATTGTGAAAATTCATTTGACTTTATTTAGTTGCCTTGATTCATTTAGTTGGTCGAAAGTGATGAGATGCTGTTCACCGATGACGTCATACGGATTGATCCAATCAAAGGCGAAATCTGGCCGAACTCGTCTGTCGACATTACGGTCATCTTCAACCCGGACGAAGCCAAGGAGTACACTCGGACGGCATTCTGTGACGTCACAGGGCGTGCGTCGCGTCTCCCTCTGCATGTTCAGGGTCTTGGTATTGGACCAAATGTGAAACTCTCATACGATTCCCTCGACCTTGGAAAGATCTTTGTCTTCTCGACTCACACGTACGAAGTAGTTCTCTCAAACTGTGGCGACATTGATGCTATTTATAACTTTCTTCCCGCAACCAATCCCCATCACAGCTGCTTCAAGTTCAATCCTTCGGAAGGAATTGTGATGCCGGATGGATATCAAGCAATCCAGGTCACTTTTGTAGGTCAGATACTCGGCGAGTTTGCTGAGGATTTTTACGTTCAAGTGGATGGATCGCCAAAGAAGCTGAAGTTGACCATTAGGTAGGTCTGCTCTGGGGTATTGTATAATTGTTCAGTAAACTGTTCAAGCTATAGATCTATAAGTCTAGACATTTAAAGTCTAAATTTGAGACGAGTTTTTGACCTAGCATGATGCAGGATGGGTGCTTGTGCATTGATTTTTTATCATAATTAAATATTGGTATTAATTAGTGATATTATTATTAAGCTTTGTTACTAATGCTAGCATTTCATTAATCTCTTGACTATTACACAATTTTCTGTTTAATAAAATATTTAATTCTTTTATTTATTTTGTAGTTGATCTAAATAGTTTTACACCTTGAAAGCATTTAAGCTGCAACTCGGTCCAGTCAGCCTGTTTAGATGAAGATGTTTTATGCACCACAAAGTGTGACAGATTATAGCACACTAACTAGCTAACTATTCTGTAAGTGTAATTAAAGTTTTCCCTTTCACTGATGGTTTAAACAAAAAAGTAGACAAACTCCTGTTGTTTCATTCTATTATTTCATTCAGACAAATTCGTGTGGAAGGCTACTTTAAGCACTATGGTACGATGATTCTCTGGTCAGATATAAGCTTTCTGGTGTTTTGCAGGTTTTAATTCGGTCTCCAAGTTATCAGCAGTATGTTACTCATTTGAATATGTGAGATGATTTAATAAATTATTCATATTTTTGGATTGCAACGCCCAAGAGGCAGTAATCGAAATCTAGAAATAATGCTATGTATCTACTGGTAGCCTACTGTATAATATGTTGTACCTTGATTTACTTATATCATGAGCTTTGTTGAATATGCTGGTATTGTTGTTTGACATTAGTGGAACTGTGATAGCGCCTACGTTCAACTTTGACGTTCCTGAACTGAAATTTGGAAAAATCTCATATGGTAATTGTGTTGATCAATTATATTGTCATCATTGTTTTACATGTACATTTTCTTTTTAAAATATATTTACATGCCCAATTATGTATTTGCCAAGTAAAACATTTTGCTATTCAGATTTATGTGGTACCACAATATGGCTCAGGCATTTCAGAAAAGAGTTGTATCAGGATGCAGCAATGCAAGCTCGCGTTGATCAAGAAGTTTTTGTTATATGCGTGAGCATTACAGTGCAATTACACAGTCTGATGCCCTTCTTGGCACCTAATGATCACTGCTGATAAATTTTGTCAAGCTTGTGAAGGAACATGTTGAAGCGTTGTAATTTTCAACTGGAATCAATAACGTCTCGTAAACATTACTACAGGTAGGCCTAAAACACATGCTATAAAGATAAACGATGTTTTTTACACAGACGTTTAATGCTTTGAAATGTTCTAAATTCAAACAGTACTTCAGAAAATTTCTAAGAGTACTAATGAAAATACTACTTCAATTATTGGTTTCTTAGTAATTTATTGATTGCTTGTCAGGTTTCGAAGCGACCAGAAGTTGCGTGTTGATGAACACCTCTCTCGTTCCAATGACGTATCATCTCAGAGTTCCTGATGATGGCGTTGCTCCTGTCATTCATTGTCGTGATGACAACATGGATGCAGAATCGCTGCCAACAACTCGCTCCTTTGTGCCGTTCAAAGAATTCTCCATAGAGCCTTCCAGTGGCACACTGGCAGCACAGAGTGAGGTGGAAATCACAGTGAGAGTCTGTTCAAACAGTCGCAAGAAGTACAGCACGGCACTTGTGGTAGATGTGGAAGGTATCGCAGAGGCACTCTACTCGCTTCCAATCTCTGCCCGGTAAGAAGCCCTCCTCTCTATATCTCTCTGATTAGTAATGATAATAAATATTATGTCTACTTTTGTACTATTATTTTGATGTATTTTAATTTTTTCTGATGATGTATGAAATCAGCAATCAGAAATATGAATGAAAAAGAAATGTATTGAACTTATACATGTAGGGTGTTGATTATTTATGGAATATATTTGACTCAGACTAAATCTAGCTTGATGATTAGACAGTACAATAAATATTACTACTATCAAAAATAATATTCCGCCATTCCAGTGTGTTCCATTAGCAATAGGAAATGTTTGGGCGATAGGAAGGGAATCCAATCTTTCGACAGTGAACCAAAAATCTCTGCCACTAGTGAGGGGTAAATTTGTGCATACCCACTAAAAGGTATTTTGTAATGTCTAATTATAACTTTCATGGAAGTGTTGTATTTTTTACAATAATCAGCATGAACTTTTGACATTATCAGACTATCATTCTGTTGTTTCTTTGTGTTTCTTGTATTAAATTATATAACATGAGACTGATATAACACTTTGCATTGCATGTATATTTTTGTGCAGATCAATTGTTCCAACTGTCAGCGTTACAAATCCTGAAGTGAATCTTGGAAGATGTTTTCTGGACTATCCCTATGATCAAGTCATTGACCTTGTCAATGACACAGATTTGCCCGTCCAGTACAACCTTGAATCTTGCGATCCAGACAACTCTCTGCAGTTTAGCACTTCAGAATCCAAGGTGAAACTTTTTGATGAACTTGGTAGAATTTTATATTTAAAAATTGTTAAGGATTTGTCAAGATTGGTCATTTAATTATTTCTGTTGAAAATAGTCAATCGTGTAAATGGTCTCTGGGAGCAATAATCAATTGGGAAAATGGTCAATGGGAAAAGTTAATCGGTGAAGTATTCTATTTCAATTGTAACTACTCATCTAAATTTCTGTCATTGACTGGTTTACAAAAATCTATGAAAATTCAGAATAATTATTGATACATCATCTTGGTGCTCATTTTAAGTGTCAAACATGTATACACATTTTTGCAAACATTAATACCATGTGTTCGCTTTTCATGGTTTCCATTGTATTTTACGATTTTAAGAGTTTGTATTTGATTGTAGGGAATATTGGAGCCTCATTCTGTGACCCAGATTCACCTCGTTGTTGTGGCCAAAGCTGTTGGAGAATTGGATGTCATGGCTTTGTTCCAGTTAACTGGAAATCCAGATGGCGGCTTGGTATTTATTATACTTTTATGGAGTGACCTGTGTATATGGGTGCATCTGATGTCTAAACAGTTCTGATAGTATACATTTACTTGTACTAATAATAATCAGTTAATTGGCTTTTGGTTCAGTAATTAATTTGCCATAATCAAAGAATCAAGTGTTAAAATTTGCTGTGTAGTCTATGAATAAATAATTATATTATGCAAATTTAATTATAAAGCATGACCAACAATTTGATTAATTTTTAGCTTAGTAATGGGTAACTTATCATATGATTGTAATGTATGGCAGATGTACTACTACTAAAGCTGTATGGGATATATGCTGTACAACGTTAGTAATGGCAGTATTTTAAAAAAAAATTAAAAAAAATAAAAATATCATGTTGCTACACAGATCAGTGGATAATTAATTTGATAAAATACATAAAATGGAACTACTCTATAATAGGAATAATTCGAAAATAATGAGGGGGAAAAGTTAATAGAAAATCCATGGGATGGATGCTGCATTTTAGATATGAGACATCAATTGATTATATGTTGTTAATATTGTTAAATTTGATTAAATGAAACTATGGTAAGGAATAGGAAAAAGCCGAACGCCTCCAATCTACCTTAGGACTAATTCAGAGGACTAGTAATCATCATTTCTTTCATTACCGATTGGCTTATTTTGGTCTTCTTTTCTAGGTTTAATTTGCCAGACTATTTCTTCGTTAGGCTGACTATATATAATGTCTGTCTGATTTAATATTATTTTAATATGGTTAACTTTTCATTTGTTGAAATTGCTCCGTGCTTTGCTCAAATGGTTCTAATCTGGTTTCAGCTTGTTATGTTTTCATGCTATGGAGAGGGGCCTGTAGTGGACATTTCACCAATGACCTTGGATTGGGGTCAAGTTCAAGTGCTTGTTGATCATTCTAAGACGATTCATTTGTCGAATGAATCGCTCATTCCTGCGCATTTTACAGCTCACATGGTTTGTGCAACTCATTTCTGCACTGATTTTCTCTTCTAGTGTATTTTTTAATTTCGTTTGTAATGTACTTCTTTACTTTATTTGTTTTGGTTATTTGTTAATTTTTGTTGAACATATTCCACACACTTTGTGTTAATTTTTGTTGTTTCAATCGATTTGTATTATTTATGAAATATTTGTAATTTTTATTTCAATTCGGATGTGTTTTAAATTTAGAAATAAATACATGATTTTAATAGAGAAGCTTGTTTTTTATGCAAGCATTCTGTTGACAATGACAATGTCTGTTTGAGTTAACTCGCTTTGATGACATTATTCTGAATTTTTTTTGACAATTTTTGATTATTGATTAGATTTGTATAATAGTTGCAGCTTTTACATCCCATAATATTTAGACAGAAATATATATTTTGCCTTGCATCAGTTTACATCAGTTTACATAAGTTTGTACTACGCTGTCGCACGAGTTGACCTGAATTCATCATGCTGAAAGTATCACAAAGTATTATTGTTTGCTCCATGCTTAAGTTTTTTATCGTTTTACTTTTTTTTAATGCAGAAATCCTTCTTTGAATTTGTCATGTAAAGAAGGCTTTGCATTCCAAACTACATTGATACTTATTTTCGGCGAACAGAAGCAGCACAGTGCCATTTATGCAGTAATTCACAAGGATATGCTTACATGCTTGGGTTGAGTTGTTGAATAAAATCCATCGATGTGGTATCACTATACATGTACAATTATCAGTTTATCAGAACTTAGAGCTGGAAACATATGGAAAGGTGAATTGAATCAACAATCTTTACATTCTTATATTATGTTATCATGAATGTGTGTGATTAAGGTACGTCCTATATCGTCCTGGAGAGTAGAACCGAGCGAAGGAACCATTGCTGCCGAGGAATCGCTGGACGTTGTCGTGACGGCATTCTTTGACGACGCTCTCGGGTAAATAAGCAGTTTTGTACTGTAAGTTTTAAAGTGAAACGATTTTTTAGTTACGTTAGTAGCATACTCAAATGTAGTATTCTTGTATAACAGTATGTGACTGTAAGGCCTGATCTAATTCTATAACTTAATCCATATCTTCTGTGGTTTTGTGAAACTATATTTGTTTATTATTATTTTTGTGCAGGTTGTTAAGTTGGACTTTTTCCAAGAGAAGGTGCACAGTCAGTTTATGATGATGAAGATGAGTGTTGATTGTGTTCAGGTTTGCAGAAAAGCTTCAGTTTGACATAGAGAACGGATTGACTCGTACCATTCCTCTCACTGGCATTGGGCACGGGACGACTATCGTCAGTGATCCACCAATGACGGCTCTCCTAGATCTGGGACCACACTTCAGTCGGTCCCTGCTGACCCGCAAGTTTGTTCTGACAAACCGAGGTCGCAGACATCAGAGCTGTGTGTGGAGCACCGAGGGTTTTTCTTTGAGGGCGCTGCGCAAGACTACCGCCCAGGCTGCGCAGTTGAACTCAAAGGATGTCAGACTTAAGGTAATGTTCTGTAAAATATTCATTTTAGTTAAATTTTATTTACTTGTGGAATGATGTTTTCGCTTGTACGAGCTTTATTATCCAAGATTTTTATACCAATTAAACCAGCTCTGTTATATTTTGTTGTATCTGTATGTATGATGCACTTTTTATGCACCATGCAGTGCCAAGATACCTTAACAAAATCGTACGCGCAGAAACCTTAACGAAATCGTAGATGCATCTTGTGTGTTCTAGTGTATATCTGTTCATTGAAGCTTAAATTTTATCAAATATTGTTAAGAATAATTGGTATAATTCATTGTGTAGTTGTTAAGTCTGCAGACCGTTCTACAAATTATTTTTTTCTTTAGGATGCACCTCCTCCTGAAGAGCCTCCAAGGCCTGTGTTCCGGATCACTCCGGTGCGCATGGAGTTGAACCCTGGACAGAGTGATTTGCTCACACTGGAAGCACTGGTGGACAAGTGAGTTTAACTGAAGGACTAACTAATTGTCAGTTTTGCTGCTTTTTAATTGATTTCAGGTTCAAAGGAGTAAAATTTCTTAAAAACTATCTGAAATTTTGTTGTTGGAAGCGTCGAATCGTTTCTGAAATGGAATAACTTATGCCAGATGTTGTTGATGTTATAGGATAAATTTGTAAAATTTATTCTAAACCATGCTTTGAGCTAAATTATTGTTCAAAGCTAATTTTGCTAACTTTAGCCTAATTTGGTATTTATTGACAGTGTTTTGGTACAAGGCTACATACTTATTACCTTCAATTTGTTGTTGTCAACTTGTCTATTGTTTAGAGTAATTGTTCTCTTTTGAGTTCCATCATGTGTGTTATTTGTGCAGAGCTCAGATTGCTCGTGAGAAACTGCTTTGCCACGCTGTGATTGGTCGAGCCGGCGGAAAGGAACTAATCAAGAAAGTCCAGCTTACATGTGAATTTATCAACCCAATCGTTGAGTTTTCTTCCAACGAACTTCTGTTTGTAGTCAATAAGGTTGGTATTGTAAACACCTTTGGTATTAATAGTATTGATCAAAATGAGAATGTTTTGACTACAATTTTTTTGTATTTGTTGCCATTATTTAGTTGCTAAATTTATTTGCTCTTCTGTTTTCTAATTCTGGTGTCGTTTTTGTATTCATTATCATCATCGTCGTCGTCGTCATAATCATCATCATCCTCAGCATTTGATGTCAGTTTATACTTGCCAGAAAGGAAAGGAAGGGATAGACGGTAACGAATCAATCTCTTTAGTTATTCACTGTATGACTGTTTATATTTAGAACTATAATATGTTATGTTGTTCTTTTTTAGTAGCTTGTAATAATGTGCTGTATGCTGTAGGAGCCAGGTGATGAACTGACTCAGCAGTCTGACTATGTAGACATCACAAACGTGTCCTCGCTGCCCCTTTCAGCACAACTGAACGTCAAGTACCCTTTCAACCTCTGCTGGCAGATCAACGACGACGAAGTTCAAGTATTTCAGCAGGTAACTAATATCATTAAGGTACAATATCTGTTTGTTATTACTGATTTATATCTCATTAAACAAATTTGTTACAATAATGTTTAATTTATGACAATAATAATGAATGTAATAATAGAGCGATGAAACTACTTTTCAGAAGGTGGTTACAAATGGATATGCCGAAGTACATATGCACACCTTATAAATTACTGTGTTGGGTCGTATAAATTGATTCTAAAAAGCTGTTTTTTCAATCATGCTGAAGCTTAGGTTTTCAAGAATTAGGGAATGATGAAACCAGTTGAAGATTGCATTTCAGATTAATTGTTATTTAATTATGTTTGTACAGACCGTGTCACTTGAGGCTAATGAAAGCGTGAAGGTCAAGGTTCAGTTTGATCCGCGGTACAAGGACGACTACCACATGCGCGTCATTGAAGATGTGTTGTCCATCACGTACAGCGAACATCCTCACGTCGTAAGTACACATGTACTTCCTCACGTTGTAAGTGCACATGTACTTCCTCATGTCGTAAGTACACATGTACTTCCTCACGTTGTAAGTGCACATGTACTTCATTATGTAGTAAGCACACATGTACTTCCTCACGTCGTAAGTACACATGTACTTCCTCATGTCGTAAGTACACATGTACCTTAAAAACAAGGACATGGATATTGAACAGGTTCGTAGCCAGAACTAGGTTCCAGGGTTCCGGCACCAAACGTCAGTGGCTCATGCCCAGTCAGCCAACTTTTCTATATCTACTTGTGAACCCCGTGCCTTGGCTACTAGTGCCTCCTGGCGAGATCCTGGCCACGAGGCTAATGTTGAATTTTGTTTGATATGGCATATGTGTTGGCTTTTAATGCTGAATAACTGATTCAACTAAGATGCCATTTGGCACGACATGGAGTATTACTGGTTATTAACAGTAAGTTTGTGCCCCAATATTTGATGTAGTTAAGTTTCTTGAAATTTTGATGAGATATAAAATTATAAATGTAATGCTAACATACCACAAGTGACGTAAGGTCGGTCTGTAACTTCCCCCTATAATTGTCTTGTGTAAGCAGAGTGATAACCACCTGAATTCGCAAAATAACAGTTACTGTTTCTATTTATTATTCATACATTAGCCATAAATGCGCAAAATGTGTGACGTTGTTTGATAGGATAAGATTTCGTTGAAAGGAGTCGTGAACTTCCCAAACTTGGAGCTCGAGAAGAGAGAGATCGACTTTGGATGTATTCTCAATGACACGGAAGTGACGCGCTATATCAACATCTGTAACAACAGTCCACTGCAAGTCAAATATCACTGGTCATTTCTACTCGATGCCGATCAGTCGATCAGTACAACAGCACGAACTGAGATCTCAGAGAGTCAGATTTCAGTCAGAGTGACTGATCGAGTTGAGGAAGGACTCACTGAAGATGTGACTGAGCTGGAGGTGGTTATCGATAACAAAGCTGAGTCGGATGATCAGATCATCATTGGAGATGAACAGGTAATGATTGTTGTACGAATTTTTCACACATTCGTTATTTTGGGATTTTTAACATTCTTTTAACTGTGAATTCGTAAAAACTGAGCCGGAGAGTAATATAATGTTTTCTTCAGAACTTTTCATCTCGGTGACGACACCGACATTCTGTTTTTACCATGGATAACATTTATTTTGAATTTATTTGATTTTAATGCTTATAAATTTATTAAAATTCGGATGGTAAGGTAAGCCTATACTTTTACATTTTGTACAACTAATAAATTGAAATTAAAGTATAAATTGATGCCAAATTGTTCTGCTATGCTTATTGTTATTCCCACTTCCCACTAGGTTTGAAGTTGACTGTAAATAAACCATAGTAGTTGCTGCTGTTATATGTTCATAGTTTGCTTTGAGCTTACTTAGTATCTGTACTTAGTAGTGTTCTACGTTGTTCATAGTCACTTCAGAAAAAGGAAGATGTGAGCATCAATGAAGCTGACGATGTAGAAAAGAAAGATCATGGAAAGGATAGTCCCGTTCCTCTGTTGGATCTCAGCAGTGATGACACAGCTGAGATCCTGAAGACCAATCCTAGAGACGGTGCCCCACCGAGAGATGACCTTCCATCTCTCAGAGATGGTCTATCCGCCAGGCAGTCGCAGATGAACCCACGACTGGCCGCTGTACTACAAGACACTGTAGACAAGTCACTGCTCAGTGTGGAAGAGGTACGTCAGTATTATCCCTATATTTAGCTCTGCATATCGCTGGCGACACTCAACCAATTGTTTGATGTTACTGCTTAAGATTGCTATAATATATGTATTCACAGACTGGACGTGTATTGTACAGGGTGAGTAGAAAAAAGTAGCCCCCTGGCGAAATTTGAATAATTTAATAGCAGGTAAATATTTTGTTACCAAACTTTACACACTTAAGTGGCAATCAATTTGACATATAACTGCCAAATTTTATCTAAAAATTACAACCCATCACAAAATTATGACGTTTTTAGCAAAAATCGTCGTTTTTAAAAGTCAACATAAGAATAAGCTTTGCATTTTTTTAGTTTTGAGATTTGTAACATTTTCTTTTTTTATTGGTGGCCCTGAAAATGACCGTTTTTAATGCTAGCGCTAAGTGCTACGAGATCAGGTGTTCGAAGAACCCACCATCATATCTGACACATACCTGGACCCTTTGGATGAACGCAAGGACTGTCTTCTGGATGAAGTCTTGTGAACAGGCTGTCCCAGATCTGTTGCAGCACGGCCTTCAGTTAAGCTGTGCTCTTTGGCTTCGGCGAGCGCTTGTCATACTTGTCCAGTATAACCCCCAGACAGAGAAATCCATTGGATTGAATCTGGTGGGTTCGGCGGCCATTCGTCCTTGTTGACAAATTCAGGTTAATGGTGCTCCAGAGTCCAGACAGTCCTGCATCTGCTTTGAAGTTTGAACCGGTGCAATATCCTGTTGAAACAGGAAGTCGTCATGCATGAGTTGGCGGCAATCATCAATCAGTCGAGGCAGCAGCTGCTCAGCATAATAACTGCTGTGTGCACCTTCTCCGGAAAGAAGTGCAGTCGCCCCTTCCCCATGAAGCAGATTCCTGATGACACCATCACGCTGCGTGAAAACGTTGATCGCCGTCTGATCAGACGACGAGAAGTGACGTTCTTCTTCTTTACTACGGACCAAAACCGACAGCTGGTATCGTCTGTCACAGGAGGATCGAGATAAAACATTTTCTCGTCAGTGAAGAACATTCTTTTCACTTTCTGGCTCTCTACGGATACCGTGGTTGTGGCTACTCGAAGGATACTGCAGTGATACGGTTGAATATTCTCATGTTGATTTAAAAAAAACGACGGTTTGTGCTAAAAACGTCATATTTTGGTGATGAGTGGTAATTTTTGGGTAAAATTTAGCAGATATGTGTGAAATTGATTGCTATTTAAGTGTATAAAATTTGGTAGCGAAATATTTACTGGCTAATGAATTATTCAAATTTCGCTATGGGTCCACTTTTTTATACTCGCCTTGTATATAAATGCCATAAAATGGACATGTATCTCAAATTCAGAGCAAAATCAGATCTAAACTTTTGGAGAAAATGGATGAAGCAGGAGAGAACTTGAGGTCCTCCATTGTGTGAATATGTTTACTAAGCCGTGTTTTTACAGTGTTTGTTGTGAATTCACTCAAAATTACATTTTTACACTAACAATCGACATGCATTCAATGCAATGAATGAATTAGTGCAATCTCCTGCAGTTGATGCATTTTGTAAATGTTCATTGAAATAATAATAGCTTATGCTGATATCCAGCGTATGAGAAACGCTGCCTTTATCACAAAATGATAATTGTTAATTGATTATCCTTAATCATGATTAGGCTTAAATTATATGCTGTGTGTTTAATGATATTCGACTTAAAATATTATACAACTAGAAGAGAACGGAATTAAAGTAAGATCTCTCGCTCTCACACTCTTTCTCTCTCTCTCTCTCTCTCTCTCTCTCTCGCTCTCACACTCTTTCTCTCTCATTCTCTCTCTCTCTCTCTCTCTCT
>JAQFYQ010002465.1:0-11665 GCA_034694885.1 Buchholzia appendiculata
GGAACCGGATTTGGCCGGATTTTAAAAAAATGGCCGGATACCGGATTTGCCGGAACCGGAATCCGGTGCAGCCCTAATGTTAACGACGCTCGTCTTTGCTGGCACCAACTCGTACCACGAATTGGGTGATTTCCCTTCCTCAGAGAAAGTTATTCTGCTCTTCGATTCGGCAGTGATGGTAACTTGGTAAGTACAGCCTATACCCAGGTCAAAACAGAATCTATCTGTCTTCACACAATGCCAATCGATGTTCCACATCAACGCCTTTTCATTTACAACACATTAGACTTGAATCTTTCATTAAAATTCAACACATCAAAAACTAACACATTAAAAAAAAATTCGTTTTTCAAATAGGTTCTCATTCCACCAGGATTGACCTAAGCACTTATCTCACATCAACTGTTTTCGCTCTCAAACACCTCACTTCACTAACGTTCGATTCAGCATCACACTTTCTCTCACCAATCGACTGCTGTACATAAGTAATAATAAAATATGATACAGAGTATCAAGTTTACATACTGATACAAATACATATATATCATTACTAGCGGCACAGCGTGAGAGAGAGAGAGAGAGAGGAAGGCAGCTGACAGCAGCTAGCCTACCACATCAACGGCAATGAGATATTATAAATAGACACACACGAGGAGCTGCTGGAAAGAACCACAGTACGCTAGTAGGTACATAAGCCGTGAAGGATTATACCACAAGCAATAAAGAAAGATCAGAAAACGCACGGAGAACAGCAGGGGGGTCCCTTCTAGCATTCATCACAGGGGCAATCTAATACCAAGTAGACTGGTTAATACCCAGCATGAGACTAGCGCAACTAACCAAGCAAAGGCCACGGTGGTAAGACTTGAGTAGTCAACTTTTCTATGTGCCAGATTAATAACCAGCAGCCACTCCTTCTCTCTCATCACCAGTCGTGTAGACTTCAGGCTTAAAGTAAATCTCAACAAAATCCTTTTACAATCAACTTCTGCCATAATTGCTGTTAAAATTAATTTTGAATCATTTTTTTTAAAGGAAGAAACTATATGTGTGTGTCTCATATTTTCACTCCTTATATCTAAAACTTAATCGATGCAAGCTTACGCTGAAACAAAAACAACAACAGAAATCCTTCAGAAATCCTTCTTTCTGCTAAGTTACAAATGAGACGTCACATCAGAACAATAAAAAATCTGGGAATACTATATTTACTATATTACAGAAAATGAATTTAATTTTTTTCATAGCAACAAATACTAATATTGGTAAATAAAACATGCTGGAAAACTGTAACACAATAACTATTGAAGAATTGTACAATAAACAACGACAGCCTCTTAGATGCATCAGTGGCTAACCTTGGGGATGGCGTAACACTGCATAGGGTAGGGGGGAGGATGTAACACTGCATAGGGTAGGGGTTGGATGTAACACTGCATAGGGTGGGGGGTGATGTAACACAATGCCCACGTAGAGGGGATTTATGTAAAAGATTTGACAGGGTAGGGTGGATGATGCAACACACGGTATAGAACATGGGGGATGATGTAGCACATTGCACATAGTAGAGGAATGATGTAACACTGCATAGGGTAGGGGGATGGTGTAGCACAGTGCATAGGGTAGGGGGATGATGTAGCACAGTGCATATGGTAGGGGGGGGGGATAAGTTGCCACAATGCACTGGATCGGTTCATATTTATTGTTGGTCATAAATCAACGACTTGATTATTCAATTTTACAAAGAAGAGAAGTAGGCACATCCTGCTCCAAGTAATAAAGATGACAAGACTGCAGTTGGGAATGTGACCTATCAGGTCTACTTGGAATCAGGATTCATCAGAAACCACTAGACAAAAGATGAACTCCCGGCATCAATTCAAGTCTCTTGTTTACAAGACTGACAGCACAGCTCTTACAAGGAGCGAGAAGAAACCATCTGTTCACTATTACAACACAGTCACAGAGTACTATCATGGGGGGGGGGGGGAGGTGTCAGCTAAACTGATGACACACACACACACACCGGGAGCTTCACAACACTACTTAAGTACAGTTTTAATCAATAGTTATATCTGCAGCCCTGGTGAAATAGACTAAAGTATCTTTGGGTTCCAACTTTGTACCAAATACAGAATCTAGTATCATCTATATACACTGTATACAGAGACAGAATGTAGTATCACAGCCTATAAAATTTTATCTTATCCACAAACTGCCAAACATAGATATCAAGCTATCATAATTTAAAAGCGACATCATCTATCTATATAAAAAGTATAGATCGATAACATATGCATGCCAGTATCTGATCATGATCAGAAAAAGAGCACAAGTATCAGAGGTAAGCTATAAAGTATAATATCACGCACCACGATACTATAGTTCTCCCTAATAAGTACAGCTATAGAGTCACACATCACAAACAGTTAAATATTGCATCGCCATAGATAGATACAAATAGCTATACAGATTACTGACTCGTACGTTACATGTTCAGAAAATCATGTTATTTCATGTTAGTTCATGGTAGTTCTGAAAGTTACCTAATTTTCCTGTGTGTCAATATATATCATCAAACTGCTTAACTGATTTCATTAAATTTACAGACTCCTAAAGCACAAGCTCAGGGACAATTTATCTGAAACAAAATGCTAGTTACAAACAATAATGCAAATCTTTAACGCTACTGATATCGTCCACCATGATAATCACACACCAGGGTAACCACCAACATGATAACCACCACTGTCCGCCACCATGGAAACCATCGCAATGGCAAGCACCATTACATCTTCATAACGATCATCACCACTGTCAGCTATCTAAGATACCAGTTTAATTTGAATAGTCTAAATACGGCTTCACTGAAATATCAACTATATCAAACCTCATAGCTAGTAAGTACTGTAAATTTTAATTCTGCCTCAAATTTCAATGCGCAATGATGTTGCGTATTGGTATCAACAACTGATGTAATAAAAAATAATAACAACATGCCACTACAAAACTAAACCAGCGCGATACCTTTTGGTGGAAAATACGATTTGCTCTCAGCTTTATGCGGCCAGTCGACCGTGACGGGACCAATCTGACGAAAGGCAGCCATTATTTCATCTAAACGACAACATATTACAATACTTAATCAATCACTATCATTATTAGCATCATCATCATCACAAAAACATAAAATACACGTAACAACACTAAACAGCATATCTGAAAACATAAAAGCAACACAAGTATACATTAGTTTGGACTTGTAATGTATATTCACACAAGATCAAATTCGACTTAGCAATGGGGGATACATTAATTTTGCTACATCCTTATATCAGTTTGCACTAACTGTAGGCTATAGAACTGCATGGATTTAATACACCTTAAAGAAGTGAGTGACCGAATAGGTCAGTCGTTAGCGTTCATGCCTCGAAGTGAAGAGGTAGTGGGTTCGGCTCCCAGCGATGACTGATTGTGTTCGGTAGCAAACATGGGCAAATTGTTAACACTACATTGCCTGCACAGGAAGGACCTTTGGCCGCCCACCCGTGCTGATCTGGCCTAGTCGGTCTGTGGTTAAGTCATGCATAGTAATACGTAAGACAAATAACCATCGCCAGGAGAGGGTCTTCGGACAGAGCACTATCATCATCATCAAAGAAGAGAGATTAAAGTAGTACAAAAATAGAGTGCATCGTTCACGCACAATTGTAAGTAGGAGATAAACAACAGACTTAAAGCCCAATTTACAGTAAATAGTTCTCAAAGACGAGTCTATTTTAATGCAAAAGAATTCAAAGCAAAAATCTACAAGCCACACCACTTTGAAACAGCAATTATTTTGTGTTTATTTAACGATCAAAGAGAACTTAAATCTTTACATATGAAACCTAGAAAATAGACAACATTTGTACCCAATCCGATAAAATTTTTACCCCCGCATTCGCAAATCACAGCCACATGAATTACACGGACAATATTTTTACACACTCTCTACAACTGACAACAAGATATTCGGAAATCTCACACACTGCTCAAAGCAAAAAAATTACCTGCTAAAGTGATTTTATCTAAGCGATGTGAAAATGTCTTATCTGAGACCACTATTTTTAAACTACATCTTGAAATAGTTTTTAGTAAAAAATAGAACTGAAGCATTCAAATGTTTTTATATATGCAAACATAAGCTGTATTTACAATCTTATAGTAAACAAGTCAAGTAAATGAGATAAATTCAAAGTGGACGAAAATACAAGATTATCTGTGAAATCAACAAAGAATTAAATCAGCACACAAAAGCACATCTACAAACATGAAGCGTGCACAAATATATGCACAGACACAAACGCATGCACACATACATACATATATTGAGCACATGCACACGATTTAAAAACTGTCATACATGCATCACATAAATATACTATGCAGCACAAATTAGTCACAAATCAAGTTAGCACAAATCAAGTCCGTACAAATCAAGTCTGTACAAATCAAATACAAATCAAGTCAAATGCGTGAAAACTGCATTCACAAAATGAGGCTTACCTTCGTCAATATCCGGCGGGAGTCCGCCAACGAAAACTTTTCTGGAAAACACTTCGTTCGAGTCCGACGATGACGGTAATACTGACGAGGAAAGTTTAGATGAAGAATTGAGACCAGCAGAAACTGAATGACTCAAAGCCGTCTCACTCAACGTATGCAGGTTATCACTGTATCCATACGGAAATGGCAAGCCTAAATGTCAAAATAGTCGTTGGAAAAATATATTACTATATTTAGTACTGGCATAGACATTGCATCAACAGTTGTCAAACTCCACCTCCAAATAGTTTAAACTAAACAACGACTGCAGGCTCAAGTGATTGCGACTCAGTTAGGGAGATCAAACTGGGGACCTGAAGGACCAGTGTTAACTGTTAAGGACCAGTGTTAATTATTTAGGACAAGTGCTAATTGTTGAGGACCAGTGTTAAATGCTAAGGACCAATGTTAACTGTTAAGGAAGTGTAACAATGGCTGCACCAACAAGGTCCAACATCTGTTCATTTTATATGACAACGCTAAGAAGAACTTACTAAATAAAAAACTTTAACAGTGTATAAATGATAACTGCCAGTGCTCCACGATTCTCATAAATACTGCAAGTTTAAATGCTCAGAATTCATTTCATCATTCAAACAATCCAATAATTTTGATCAACATTCAACTGATGAACATGTATGGAAAAAAAATCATTTCAGAACTTAGGTATCGTTTGAATGTTACTCAAATGTGATAAGTCCGACCCATACTAACCACCAAGGCACTATGACAGTGATATTCAAGTGACTTTACAAACCAAAAACATCTTCATAATCAAAAGCTTAACCAGCACAGCACAATCTATTGACTGTTATTAAACACCTAGATACTACTTGAAAAGCATTCAACAGCAAAGTATATGTAAATATTATTACAGAAAGTTGTACCCAGTGAGAGAGAGAGAATTTGTCTGGCCCATACTAGGCAGAAGTTACACAGCAATACATAAACGATTGGCTGTCAACTAATCTAACAAACGACTGGCTAGCATGTTTAGCTAGTTAGTGCATAACTGACTGCTACAATCCAGTTTTTATTCTACTAGTACTTGAATACAATACAACCTTGTTCTACACAAAGTTCTAGATAATGCAAAAACATCTTTGTCCCCAATAACCTTGAGCAGAATTGTAATAGACTAAAGGTCATATAGAACATTGCATTTAGAACAACAACGCCGATACAAAATAGATCAAATATCCAATGAGATGGCAAATCAGAGCCATTGTCAATACATGGACATTTAGAATAAATCAGCAAGGACCCATAGAACTTTCTTCTACTTTTTAACTCAGGGACAAATAGTTCGAGAAGCCAATCCCCACTTCCTTTTAGTTTTGGCAAAGTCTAACCCGACCTGATTAGCAAGTCAGCAACCAGAACCAGGGTGCTATTCAACTCATCAAGGTAGTTGTTAATAATTAGAATCATACTGCATTCAGATAGGTGTTGGACCAACAGTGATCAACTAATTTACTTGGCAATAACCTGGATTGATATCTTTTAGATTCATCTTGTTAAGAGATATAAATAATAGGTGGAAATTCCCTATTCAGATTTATGCTAGTTTACAGTGGCAGTGGTGGTGGAAGGGGGGGGGGGGGATAAAAGTAGAGAAGCATTAAGTTTGAAGTGATCAACTCTAGAAACTGCAAATTACAAAAACAACAATAGCATAAAAATTAAATACAAAGCAGAATTTGTTCTACAACTAGTTTACTATTAAATACCATCAGATACCATCAAAGATATATGGTAAAATACTGCAGAAAATATTAATTACAAAATACTTACAAAATGAAAATATATTAAAGTATCACCAGCAGACTATAACTTGCCTTTGTAAGGAAGCAGTTTGTTGTCCCACTGATTCGATGATGACGACGTTAAACTATTTACATCCACGAAATCTATCACAGAATATCACAATTTTAAATCTATTACAATTATAACTATATATAGTTTTTTTAATAACTCGGTAGTATAGATCCCGAGGGTTTATAAATAAAATAAGAAAATAAAATGGGTTTGGAATGACTAGAGATCTGGAAATAGTTATCATTATATTCTAACTAGGTCTATAAGAAATTATCATTAATGTAAGATAACACTGCAAAACATGAAATTCAAACACACCATCAACCTCCAGCATAGAAGATCAAGAGTATATAAACATTTACTAGCTTTGTAAAAAAAAATGTACGAACAGTTGTGTAAAATGCTTTGTGGCATAAAAAAACTATTTCGTTTTTATGCCACAAAGCAATTTACAGGCTTGCATAAATAGCACTTCATGTTGGAGACAGAGCGGCCAAGCACAGAATGATAAAAGTTTACGATCGCACAGCGAATATAGTTCAGGTCAATCACAAGGTCAAACAGCAAAGTTGGACAGAAATTATTGCAGTGCATTCATATGCATCCTCACATTCTTCAGGCAGCACGTAGATTTGATAAAATGTATTAAGTACGTATTGTTTACATGTATGTGTGTGTATGTAGGATGCACTTGTAATGCACCCCGCATGGCTAAGGTAAAAAAAAATCCTAGGTGCGGAATACTGACACACAGTCGTGGTCAGCTGCTAATTTGTTGATAGGAGGAAAAAGCAGCGACTGCACCAGTCTAATCACTGTATTCAACATACTTGTTAACATGCCTCCCTTATAGCCACACTTATAGCTAGTTAAAATAACAATATTATTAGATCTAGTATTGTAACACACCAATGAGAGGCCGATAGCTCTGTCAGTTAAGCGCTTGCCACGTGTTCGAGAGGTACTGGGTTCAAATACACTTCAGGCTACGTCATAGATACCAAAATCTGACTCTGTTGCCCCTGTTGCCAAACTTTTATTCTATCAAAAATTAAAATAACTCCTGTGTGAACTGATCCATACTAACTTTAAATATATTTCATACAATTGAGATATTTTCCAGAGAAATCTGGCTAGGATTCATTCAGCACCAGTCCAAAGTAAGCAACACGTTGACAAGACAAGAGTTACATACTGTTATAGTCCCGCATGTTGTCCTGTGAATATCGCATGAGATCAAGCCACGGTGCGTCGAGGTTCGACATTTTCTGTCCGTCGTAGTTCCCTTGAAGCTGCGCAGAGAATGTTTCACACACACACACGTACACATATACGTACACACATACGTACACATATACGTACACACACACGTACACATACACGTACACATATACGCACACATATACGTACACACACACGTACACATACAGTTAGAGGACAAATCACCTAGTCAAGATTAATGTCAAAGCGCTATCATCCAGAAAATTGACAAATTTAAACATTAAGTTCGTACACAACTCGAACAGTAGAAGTCCACCAGTGACAGATTTGGGGCAGGGTGATAAAAGATGGCCATTGGTCACACCCAATAAAAGCATATCAAAGCATTGCAGTAAACAGAAACGCTTTATGATGCAAAATGGCTTTTGACCTCACCTGCATTTTTACAATTCCTCCTATCTACATTTTACAGTTACTCCATGAACCTGATCACATACGGTCAGGTGTACTACTAAGTACAATATATGTCACTCCTAAAAAACTCGTGTTTAGATTTTCGCATGAATCTTCCTTGGAGCACAACAGCATCCGATAACATCAAATCATATGAAGATTTCAAACAAAAAGAGTGTGCTATGACTTGTACAAAAATGCCTTGCACGAGCTCTTTGTGTCGAGAGCATTACCATGATGACAGATTAAATCAATATTCACTGCTCATTTCAGCATGTTGCAACCATTGATGCCAGTACTCCTGCACAGATGATTAATTATGCATGAGATTCAATCAACAATTCACCAAACATTAAATGCCACAGCAGCCACACATCGCATCGCCTTCTTTTTCCATGAAATAAGGACAAGGACATCGCACAAATATAAATTTTATAGCTAGTGTTAGCAGAGGCTTTCTTCCATGAATATTTGCCAATTAAATAAAACTTTAAGCATAGTGAAGGCTTATATAGTTGTAGATCTTCTTCTTCTTCTTGAATCTTTATCCTCAATCACCACGTGAGCATCGTCAGCTAGGCTGCACTGAACTGTGTTGGCAGAGCGTCAAGGCAAGGTGGTAGTTGCTGGCATACTGGTGTGCACGGTGCTGGAACAGTGCCGGCTCTTTTTCACTGGCTTGAGGCTCTTGTCGTGATCAGACAAGAGAAGGGAATTACACAAATTCCTTATAGCAATTGTTGGCCTCTTCTGGCCAAAGTTTATTCTCGAATTTTCACTGTTCGTCAAATAACCGTTGGTGTCTTGGGTGAAATAATTGCAGATAAACTTAAACTTGCTGTACATACAAAGCAAATTATTCCCTGTAAAGCACACAGGACACAAACACCATGGTAAACCTACTCCAACATGGAAAACAAGGTACCGGTACAAAATGATTATAGTGCTAATCATAACCTTTATCACATATGTTCACATGCACTGCAATACAAAGAAGGCAAGATCACCAAACAAGAAACCATTAAAACAATAAGCAACTTTATGGTTTAAAGCGGACAGGCCTATATAATATTTATAATATAAATTATGAGTTTTCTACAAAGTTCTATATTCAAAACAGCCTGCGATGCTAATTGTATTAATACATAAGGTCGCTCATTAATCAGCAACAATTACCTGAGATTGATATCCAGATGTTAAATTCTTTAACAACTCGGCAGCATTCTGACCCGCGAATGAAGATTCCGTTTTACTCATCTGCATATAATCGGGAATCAACTTTCCGTTCCCGTACTTGGGGTTAATCCCATCGCCGACACCCGTTGCCATGTGACCAAGCGGACGTCCAAAATTTCCCGCCGGCTGCGTGGCGTAACTTGCGCTCATGTTGATATTCTGCACTGACATCGACCGGCCGTGCTGAATGTTTCCGCTTCTCTGAAGCTGCGGCTGCTGCGGAAGCTGCTGGAAACCCTGATTTCCAGACATGCCCCAGAGCGCAGAGTTTCCACCTCCGCCAGTCGTCGACGACGTCATGAACGTTCGACCATTATTCGTGTACGGCTGCCGCAGCTGCTGCGGATCTTGTTGCAGCATGTGAGGTAGTATCCCGGACGTTCCACCGATCTGGTGCCCTGTTATGGCTCTCCGGTGTTGCTGTTGTTGTTGTTGAAGCTGCTGCTGCTGCTGCTGTTGTTGTTGCTGATGCTGAAGCTGCTGCAACAGTTGCTGAGATTTTCCCGCAACACCTAACGCCTGCAGCTGTGCTGCCAGGTTTGTGTTGACTGCTGCACCGGATGCTCCAAGACCAAACCCTGATGCACCACCTGCTCCCATCCTACCGTACGTCATATGTGAGTTACTATCCAATGCCGGCCAACAGCTTGTGTTTCCACTTGACGAAGAATTTGCTAACGACTGCAGTTGATGTGGCGCCATGTCTGATTGTAACAGACCGAGATGACTCAATGAGCTTACTAAAGACTTGACATCTGGATCGTGAAGATCTTCCTCCACTAATCCTGTTGACACTTTGCCATCACTTCCGTTCGGCGAATGACCATTTGTTTCCGTGAAACTTCTTCTCGAATAAACGGCACCTCCACTGATCGCTTCTGAATCTTTTGAAGCGCTAGAGTCTGGAAGTGACATAGCCAGCGGGGAGATCGCACCCCGGGTTGGCCCAGAAGATGACGATGTACTTAACGACGACCAAACCTGATTCTCTGAAGTGGCAGATAGATCTTGTAACGTCGTCATTTCTGAAGGGAGTCTCACAATGCAGACCTCTATCCTTCTGCAATCCTACAGGAGAAATTCGGTAAAAGAATGAGAAATTATCTCAAATAATCAGATGACTGTATCAAATCAATCAATATGTGCATCAAAATTTCACAAGTACATATTGAAGCAGCAAATCGTTAATTATCCCCGCGACGTCAGATCATTATCCACCAACAGCCGTGGACAAATATCTAAAGGATAATTAATTACGATGGATAATTTATGCAAGATAATTATTTACGATGACTTTTATTATCCTGCTGTTGTCCACGAGTTCTTGTATACGTGACCGTCCTTGACAGATTGCTCCATATGCCGTATACAGCTGGGGAGGCAGAACGCAGAAATCAACCTTTTAACTCGTCAATCGACCGGGCCTGGCGACAGATTACTACTTCCGGTTCCCCTGTCCGGCAGTTTCGTGGTTAGGCGACGCTGTTTGTAATTAAAAGTTTTTGTTTTAAAATATTTCGCAGAGAAAATTACATACTGTCGCTTTTCATCATTGCCAGCAATGCAATGACAAGCAGCTGCTACGAACAGCTGGCCACGCCCCCCACGTTGCAGCTGCTCTTGGAGCTACACTGTGGACTGAAACAAACTCACATCGACAACCATAACCATAACATCTTGTCCTTGGAAAAGATACGGTTCATACTTGAATAGTGTTTCACGAGCACTTATTCAGGACGCACTGCAGACTATGAGACTATGTCAGGCAATAATAGTCATCTGAAATCTAAGCGTGTCGCAACTTCGCAAATCTCCGTTGCTTATGAAATTACGTTATTTCTCTATGGCCACTCAGTCACCAAGCAACGCAAGCGTGCATGGTGATATTGAACGTTATTTTACCAAGGTTCTGGTAGGAGTACATAAACAAAAGTTAAGGCAGGAAAAATATATTAATCGCCATGGACTACCATACAACAGCAACAGAGTTAGTAACACCTTTCATTGGCTCAAAATAGATCATGGCCTTCACTTCAGTTTTGATAATTCATCAGTTGAACTTGTTTTTCATCGAGTCGTGTGAACTGTGAATTTCTCAAAAGAGTAATTTGCATTGACGTTGTCAGCTTTCAAACCATGCAGACGAAACCACAGCATTAAATATGCTAAGTTACCGTATGTAATTATTGAATGATATGTTCAAGTCTGTTGTCTAAATAAAATACGTGTTTTTTTAAGAAAATGTATACATTTTCTAAATAAAATACGTGTTTTTTACGAAAATGTATACATTTTCTTTAAAAAAATCGACTTCTACAGGCTATATTTAATAGCGAAGGGATTCGTAGTG